>MJUU01009975.1:7315-26704 GCA_002080025.1 Modiolus philippinarum | reverse complement strand
TCATGATTATTTTCACAATTTTTTTTTTCAGTATAAAATGATATATGTAATAATATGATGCTAGCTGGTTCATGTTTGTTGTGTCTTTAAAGTCAGGAAATTCCCAATTTCATTAAAAATCAAATGTCTCACTCAATGCTTGTCTTTGTTATGGTATTTGTATTGGAAATTACCATGATTTTCTCTTTTATGGTTTAAAAAGCAAAATACATATATAATGTTGGAAAAACCATAAATATTGAATTAAATACATTGGCAAACGAATAATGAAGCAAAAACAAGGAAAGGGAAAAGTCTAAAATCATAAATCCATAATCACGGCAATTCACAGCAACACGAATTGAGACAGTATGACAAAGATAAAACAAATAAACAAAAATGAACGCAACAAAAAGAGTTATAATAGGGGAGAGTTGCCTACTTTTATAGTTGATTTCCCAAACCAATAGTGTTTAAATTTTGAGTAATTAAGAAAAAAAATTCCAAATTAACATTATGTGCAACTTTTTATTTAAATTAAGTCTTTTATGGTGTGAAGAGTGAATAAAATATATAAAGCAAATAAAACAATTAAGATTTTGTTTGAAAAAGTTATAATTTTGAAGTTTAATCAATTTTCATAGTTAGTTATGTCTAAATCCACACACTTGAGTAATGCAAAAACAAAATTGAAATTTAATGTGCAACTATTTATCTGAGTTGGTCTTTTATGATGTGAAAAGTAAATAAAATTTATAATGTTGGTAAAATAAATAAGCTTTTGTTTAAAAGAGTTGCAATTTTGAAGAATAATAATAAATTTTTATAGTTGGTTATCCTGTACATGATATATTTTTACATCAATGTACTTATCACATACCGATGTCTAAATCCATATAAATGTTCTGTTGTAATACAAAAAATTGAAATTTAATTGGCAATTATTTAACAAATTTGGTCTTTTATGGTGTAAAAAGTAAACAAAATGTATAAATTGGGTATAACAATTATAACTTTCTTCAACAAGATGTCTTTTGTGAAACACTTATGCCCCCGAGTAGAACTAAAGAAGAAACATTTAGCAACTTTGAACAATGAATGTCCTTCTGACAATATAATTTGTAGAAATAAATTCTGGTATCAACTGAAAAGTGTAATCACATCAAATGATGATGGCAATTAGATGCAAACACAGAAGTCACCCAAATGAACCCTTCCAATCATTATCCAAGCATTATTAAGAAAACAATTTTTACCCCCCCCCCCTTTTGGAACATTTATAGTCAACTCATTGTGTTCTGTCTATCAGTGTTATCAGTACTTTGATTACACCAGGGATCATCAATACTGGTTCCCTGAAAGTGGAGGAATACACAGAAGAGAAGAAATGAAATAATATATATTTTTAGTAACATCCCTCATCATTGATATATATAATACATATATAAATACCTGTAAAACGAAAGTGAATAAATGAAGAAAAAATGCTGAATGACTTAAATATCTTTTTTACAAAAAAAGTTCTATAGATATCAAGAAACATTTCATCATATATGAATTTAATTTCTATATAATTTCATTTTTCTGGTGAAATTTTACCAGACAGTCACATGCCAAGGTCAAGGTCACGAGGTCAAATATTCTGGTACGAACTGAAATGTCTCTCCACAAGGAATATACATGCAAACTATGAAAGCCCTATCACTTACCATTCAAAAGATATGCTCAATGTTAAAGTTTTTATGCAGTTGTTCACATGCCAAGGTCAAGGTCACAAGGTCAACTATTCTGGTACTTATTAAAAGGTCTTGCCACAAGGAATGCACATGCCAAATATGAAAGCCATATCACTTACCATTCAAAAGATATACCCAATGTTAAAGTTTATTATTTTTGTCAAGGAATACACATGCAAAATATGAGAGCCCTATCACTTACCATTCAAGAGATATACCCAATGTTAAAGTTTTTTGTGGACAAACAGACAAACAAACAGACAGACAGACCAAAAAGTATATACCCCCCAATCTTCGATTCACGGAGGCATAAAAATGTTACAATTTTGAAGAATTACCAATTTTTATAGTTGGCTATCCCAAAATCAAAATTGTCTAAATCCATATACATTTATTGTTCTATGGTAATGCGAAAAATTGAAATTATATTGGTAATTATTTATCAAATTTGGTCTTTTATGGTGTGAAAAGTAAATAAATGTATGAAAAGGGTATAACATTTAAGATTTTTTTCAAAAAGGTTACAATTTTGAAAAATGACCAATTTTTATGGTTGGTTATCCCATACCAGTAATGTCAAAATTCATACATACAATAATTGCAGAAAATTGAAATTAATGTGTAACTATTTATCAAATTTAGCCTTTTATGGTGTAAAAAGTAAATAAAATGTAACTAGAGGCTCACATGAGCCTGTATCGCTCACCTGGTGACTGGTTGTATTCATTGTCACCAAGAGACAATGGCATTATTATCCATACTATACATCAGTTCACCAGATGTTACATTTTCTGACATACCTTAAGTCACAAGCTTTGAAGGAAACCACCCAAGGACTATTGTGACCAAGTTTGGTTCCCATTGGCTCTGTAGTTTCAGAGAAGATCTTTGAATGCATTTCACATAGGGTCACTATGTTACACTATGTTTCCCCCTGGCGGCCATCTTGGATGAGGTATGAACATAAAAATCACAAACTTTAAAGGCGACCACCAATGGACTATTGTTACCAAGTTTGTTTTCAATTGGCTCAATAGTTTCAAAGATCTTTAAATGCATTTCAGATAGGGTCCTTATGTTAAACTATGATCCTTGCTGGCGGCCATCTTGGATGATGTACCAACATAAAAATCACAAACTTTGAAGCGGATCACCAATGGACTATTGTGACCAAGTTTGGTTCCAATTGGCTCATTAAGTTTCAGAGAAGAAGATCTTTGAATGCATTTCACATAGGGTCCTTTTGTTAAACCATGTTCTTTGCTGGCGGCCATCTTGGATGAGGTATGAACATAAAAATCACCAACTTTGAAGGGGACCACCATTATGGACTATTGTGACCAAGTTTGGTTCCAATTGGCTTGGTAATTTCAGAGAAGCAGATGTTTGAAGGCATTTCACATAGGCCTTATGTTAAACTATGTTCTTCGCTGGTGGCCATCTTGGATGAGGTATGAACAAGAAAAATCACAAACTTTGAATTGGATCCCCAATGGACTATTGTGACCAAGTTCAGTTCCAATTGGCTCAGTAGTTTCAGAGAAAAAGATCTTCAAATGCCTTCCCATAGGGTCCCTATGGTAAACTATTTTCCCTGCTGGCAGCCATCTTGGATGAGATGCGAACCTGCTGGACATCTGTAGAAATTGTAGTCCTGGATAACCTTAACACTTTTGCAATTCAAAATTAACCTTTATCACAAATGGTTTTTGAAATAAAAGTAAAAACGTATAAAAATAGTGAAAATTCAACAAAAAAGGGGCTATAACTCCTATATGGGTCGTCCAATTTTTTTTCAAAATTGCAGGACATGTAGATCTTATTATGCTGACCATTTTTGTAATTTAAACTTTACGCCTATCTGCTATCATTTTCAATATATAAGACGAAAAGTAACAAAAAAAACGAAAATTTTGCGGAAAAAGGGCAATAACTCCAAGATCGATTATCGGATATTCTCCAAAATTGCAGGATGGGTTAGATCTCATCATGCTGATCATTTTTATTTCGTCAGATTTTTGATATCTGTAACGGTTTTTGAGTTACTTGCAAAAAACAGAAATTTACCCCTATGTTCTATTTTTAGTAACAGCGGCCATGTTGTTTGGTCTACGGACATAAAAATCACAATCTTCAAAGTGCATACCCTGGTGATGATTCAGGCAAAGTTTGGGTAATATTGGCCCAGTAGTTTCAGAGTAGAAGATCTTTGAATTAAAGTTAACAGACGGACGAACGACGGACGCCGAGCGATTGCAAAAGCTCACATGGCCTTTGGCCAAGTGAGCTAAAAAGTGAGTAGACCGGTTACAATTTTGGTTCCAAAAGTTTCAACAGAGGAGAAAAGGCCATTTCAGTAGTTGGTTATCCCATACGGACAGTGTCTAAATACAAGAACTGAATGCAAAAAGAAAAAAAATACTACTGCAGATAAAGTTTATGTCTTTGCATTTAGAGGTCTCATCTAAAAATGTTAAGGTCCCATGCAAATTTTCACTGAAAAGAATCCTGGTCCCGTACCCTGACACTTTGAAAAAAATATATGTCCAACTGCTGTTTGCACTGGTCCTATAGCCTTGATAAAACTCTGACACTAAATACACAGTAAACAGTAAAAGTTGGGAGGGGAGTCATATTTTCATATCGTTTCTAAAAAAGGGGGTCAAATATTTTTACAAATATATGAAATGGGGGGGGATTAAAATTTCAGAATGATAAAATTACAATTTGCCCCCCTGAGATAAATAATGACAGGTCCCTTATTTGTGGAAAAAACAGCAATGAACCCCTATATTCTATATTAGTAATAGTGTCCATGTTGTTCAGTCTATGGACTTAAAAATCACAAACTAATGAAAGAATTTACCCTTTCAGTTTTGAAGTTACGACATCAAGACCATTTGGAAACCAAATGTCATTGAAATCGGACAATGTTGAATTTTCCTGCCTTTTTTGGTGGCCATTTTGAAAATGGCGGTCAACGAACAATTTTCAACACCGGTTTTGAAGTCCCAACATCAATATCTATCTGGAAACCGAATTTCATTGAAATTGGACAATGTTGAATTTTCCAGCTTTTTTTGGCGGCCATTTTGAAAATGGCAGTCAACAAACAATTTTCAACACCGGTTTTGAAGTCGCAACATCAATATCTATTTGGAAGCCAAATTTCATTGAAATAGGACAATGTTGAATTTTCCCGCCTTTTTTGGCAGCTATTTGAAAATGGCGGTCAAGGAACAATTTTCAACATCAGTTTTGAAGTCGCCACAGCATGGCAAACATTTCATCAATTTACACTTAACCTTCATCTTTTATAGTTTTGGAAATAAAATAAAAATACGAAAATTTTATAAATTCGGTGAAAAAAAGGCAATAACTCCTACAAGGGTAACTGGATTTTCTTCAAAATTTCAGGGTGGGTAGATCTTGATTTGCTGAACATTTTTGCAATTTAAAGTTGACCTCTATCTGTTATAGTTTTTCAAATAAAAAATAAAATAAATTAATTTTTTGAAAATTTTACGGAAAAAGGGCAATAACTCCAAGGCAGATTTTCAGATTTTCTTCAAAATTGCAGGGCAGGTAGATCTTGCCATGCTGATCACTTATACTTCTGTCAGATTTTTTTGATATCGGTCACTGTTTTCAAGTTATTTGCAAAATGTTCTATTTTTAGTAACAGCAGCCATGTTGTTTGATCCTCGGACTAATCGAACACAATTTTGAAACTGCATACCCTGGTGATGAGTCAGGCAAAGTTTGGTTACAATTCGCCCAGCAGTTTCAGAGAAGATTTTTGAAATTGTTGACAGACGGACGGACGGATGGACGACAGACGGACGACGGACGCAAAGTGATGGCAAAAGCTCATTTGGCCTTTTAGGCCAGGTGAGCTGAAAATGTTAACATCAACGAAGGCTGCCACTAATTCACACTAAAAGAGTTCAAAATTTCAGGAATAAAAGACACTTTTGTATAATAATTGAAAAAAAAACTGATAATTAAACGATTAACAACAAAGGATAGAGTGTAAATTCATACCAAAAATCTACGGAGTGTATTAAATTCACTTTCGTTACTGGTCCCCCAGACCAGGAAGGCCTCTCCTTTACCTTCTATATGTCTGTATTTTCTGCTCAAAGGCAGGGGTATCATTAGGGCCCTGCATCAAGATGGGGGTGCCCTATAGCTTTCACTTTGTCCGTCTGTCCATAAACAAATTTTTCATCAAAGATTTCTTGGCTTTTATATGTGGGAATGATTTGAAAGGAGTAGGGGTGATAATGGTCGTATTTGGCCAGGAAAAAAAAATTGGAATTCACAGAATTTTCTCATTGAAATATTCTGTGAGTATGGCTTTTCAGTAAACAGAACAGTTCTCAAATATTGATGTATGATTACTGAGTTTTTGAGTGTAGAAGAAGGGACAAATTGAAGATTTTGTCAAAAATGGCAAATTTGACCAATTTTGACCACTTTTTCTGTATAGGAAATATAGAGCACATGCAAGAACCACAAAAATATTTATATGAGAGGTTAAATTCATTTGTACCAATAAGTTGGTAAAATATCTAAGTGGTTCTTGAATGTGCTCGATATTTCCGGTCAGGAAAACTGTACAAAAAAATATCTAAGTGGTTCTTGAATGTGCTCGATATTTCCGGTCAGGAAAACTGTACAAAAATCTGCCAAATTCGGTATATTTCCATGAAAATTCTCAAAAGTAACCTTAATTTTCATGACGTCAGAACTGAACCTTAGTATTGTGACGTCATTGGTTCTAGCTTTGGTCTTTTTTCTGTAAATAGGATCACGATCAACTTTGAAATGAACATGAAATAAAATCTTGAGGTGCAACTTAGAAATTCACTGGAATCTTGGGCAAAATCAACCCCTTATCGCATCTTGTCTTTTTGGTCTGAAGCTTAGAAATGACGAGTTGTTTTATGTAAGTGATTTTCAAATTTGTCGAACGTCCACTTCCTGTTTGCTGAAAATGTTGATTTTTTTTCACTATAAACCAAATTTTCGTAATAAGATTCTTTTACTTGTATAAAAAATAGCTTGAATAATTTGATATTTAATCTGAAGCTAAGAAATGATATGATTTGGCAAAACTTAAAGAAATCACTGTATATAGCAAATTACTGTATCAACACATTTGTGTATCAAACAGAATTTGAATCCACACTTACCTCAATTTTACGATTGCCTAAAGTTTCAGGATGGAAATCTCAGGGGCCTTCTGACAATGCCAGTTTTGACATGCTCTAGTATTAGACACCACCTAACTCCTTGTAGCCAGGTTCAAGTCAGCTGATCTGATATTCAAAGGACTTTGGTTCCTGGTCCCCCAGACTAGGAAGGCCTCTCCTTTACCTCCTATTTGTCTGTATTATCTGCTCAAAGGCAGGGGTATCATTAGACACCACCTAACTCCTTGTAGCCAGGTTCAAGTCCTTTGTTTTAGAACTAATCTGCATCAACTCCTAGTAAATATAACACTTTAGACAGAAGTAGAAATATACCTGGTAAATATGATACAATTCAAAAAAGTTCCTGACCTTTCAACAAGAAGTTCAGGTGGCAATATGACACTTCAACCAGAAGTGTACGTTGTGACATCAAATTAGTCACTGTTCTGCGAACATTTATGCAAAGTTTCAAAGAGATGTTTCAGATCCATCAAAATCTGACTGATGTATCACAATGACAAATTTGGGTATTTATATTGAAACACCAATAGCTTGTAAATTAACATACAAAATATAAAAATATGTTTATTAGGTTGAAATGACCTACAAAGGACAGAATATGATCCAATCTTGCATGTCCATAAAGAATGAAGAATTATAACATCAGAAAAAATTCCATTTAATACAGGGCATTGTGAAGTTATTGGCTAATTGATTGTTCTTAAAGCTACTGAAGGCCTCATTTGAATGATTATTTTGTAACCCCTTGAATCTTTGTACTTTTCACTCAGTGGTACTCAGAAATATTATTCTAAGATATTATTTTATTAATTTATTTTTAACTTAATATTATTCAGGTTTTTACTTCTTTATTGCTACTTCTCCTGCTGCACTCAATCATCTTTCATTACAACTATTTCACCGAATCACGTCATCTCTTTCATACATTCTAAGTAAAGTCATATTGTAATGTCGTCCGTAAATTAATGTAATTTTTTGCACTTGTGCTCAATAATTTTTCATTGTTTTATATTTCAAAAGTACCACAGATGGTAAAAAGTACATTGCTCCAAAAAGTAACAAAATTTTCATCCCAAATCACTTTAACCCTGCATTAATTAATTGTTATACTATGACCAAGTTGCTGTGACTGTTAGAGCCCAATGGTAAAAGTTAATATATCCTGAAGACCCAAATGTTAAACTTTGTACTCAGATGGTGTGACTTCCAGAGCCCAATGTTAAACTATGTTCTTATATAAAGCTTTGTTCTCAGATAATATATACTGTAGACCAAAATGTTAAACTATGTACTTAGTTGATGTGACTGTTAGACCCTAATGTTAAGCATAATGTTCTCATATAATCTGTCGTGTAGACCTAATTGTTAAACTATGCTCTCAAATAATGTGATCCTATAATGTTAAACTGTGTTCATTAATAATGTTTCCTGTAGACACCAATGTTAAACTATGTTCTCATATAATGTGACCCTAATATTAAACTTTGTTCTTGATAATGCTTCCTGTAGATCCAAATGTTATACTATGTTCTCATATAATGTGTCGTATAGATCCCAATGTTATACTATGTTCTCAAATAATATGTCCTGTAGATCCCAATGTTAAACTATGTTCTCTGATAATGTGTCATGTAGACCCCAATGTTAAACTATGTTATTATTTAATGTGTCTTATAGACCACAGTGTTATACTATGACCCCAATGTTAAGCTATGTTATTATTTAATGTGTCCCATAATAGACCACAGCGTTATACAATGTTCTCATTTAATGTTTTCTGTACTAAGGTGATGTGACCGTTAGACCCTGATGTAAGTTGTGACTGTTAGACCCTGATGTAAAACTATGATCTCATTTATATACTGTAGATCTCAATGTTAAACATTCTCAGATAATGTGTCAAGCAGATCTCAGTGTTAAACTATGTTCTCAGATGTGTCCTGAAACCAAATTTTAAACTATATTCCCAGATAATGCATCCCATACATCCAAATGTTAAACTAAAATTGTACTCATATAATGTGTACCATACAACTCCATGTTAAAATATGTTATCATGTAATGCACCCTCTAGACCCCATTATTAAACTTTATTCTCTTATAATATACATTGCTGACCCAAATGTTGAACTATGTTTCCAGTTAATCAATGTTGAACTATGCCCTCTGATAATGTCTCATGTAGAGCCCAGTGTTAAATTAATGTTAACCGATTTAACAGTAACTTCGGCATTTTTTTAATTAACCTATGTTCTCATATAATGTGACCTATAGACCAACTATTTCACCCATATAATGCGTCATGTAGGTAATAATGCTATACTAAGTACTCATATAATCTGTAATGTAGACTCCAATGTTAAATTATGTTCTCATATAATGTGTCCTTATAGACCCATATGTTAACTATGCTCCAGTGTAGACAACAATGTTAAAACATGTTCTCATATAATGTGTAATGTTACATTATAGACACAAATGTTATACTAAGTACTCATATAATTTGTCCTGTAGGCACCAATCTTATACAATATGTCCTGTAGACCCAAATGTTAAAACTATGATTTCAGATTATTTATCCTGTAGACACCAATGTTAAACTGTTCTCATCTAATGAGTCATGCAGACCCCAATTTTTAACTATGTTCTCATCTAATGTGTCACATAGACCCCAATGTTAAACTATGTTCTCAAATAATATGTCCTGTAAGATCCCAATGTTACTATGTTCTCAGATAATGTGTCCCGCAGACCCAAATGTTAAATTGTTCTCATCTAATGTTTCCTGTAGATCTCGATGTCAACTATGTTCTCGTCTAATGTGTCATGTAGATCCTAATGCTAAACTATTTTGTCAACTTATGTGTCATGTAGATGCCAATTTTAAAACTATTTTCTCATATAATGTGCCCTTCAGACCCCAATGTTAAACCCTTCAGACCCAAATGTTAAACTATGTTCTCATATAATGTGTCCTGTAGGTGCAAATGTTATATGTCCTGTAGGCACCAATCTTATACAATATGTCCTGTAGACCCAAATGTTAAAACTATGATCTCAGATTATTTATCCTGTAGACACCAATGTTAAACTATGTTCTCATCTAATGAGTCATGCAGACCCCAATTTGTAACTATGTTCTCATCTAATGTGTCACGTAGACCCCAATGTTAAACTATGTTCTCAAATAATGTCCTGTAAGATCCCAATGTTACTATGTTCTCAGATAATGTGTCCTGCAGACCCAAATGTTAAACTGTTCTCATCTAATGTTTTCTGTAGATCTCGATGTCAACTATGTTCTCGTCTAATGTGTCATGTAGATCCTAATGCTAAACTATTTTGTCAACTTATGTGTCATGTAGATGCCAATTTTAAAACTATTTTCTCATATAATGTGCCCTTCAGACCCCAATGTTAAACCCTTCAGACCCAAATGTTAAACTATGTTTTCATATAATGTGTCCTGTAGGTGCAAATGTTAAATAAAGTTCTCATATAATGTGTTCTGTAGATCTCGATGTAAAAAGTATGTTCTAATGTGTCCTGTACACCCAGATTTTGAACTTTGTTCTCATATGTGCCCTGTAGACCTCTGAATGTTAAACTGTTCTCTGATAATGTGTCATATAGACCCTAATGTTAAACTATGTTCTCATAAAATGTGTCCTGTAGACCCCAATGTTAAACTATGTTCTCAAATAATTTGTCCCCTAGACCCCAATGTTAAATTATATTCTCATATAATGTGCCCTATAGGCCATTAAGTAATACTGGGTGTATCTGTGGACCCAATGTTAAAACTATTCTTAGCTTAAATTCAAATATCGGGTTATGTTCTCAGTTACAAAGTCTACATAATGTTGGTCAGTTACCTGTTAGAGGTATGAGGTTCCTCATGGGTATCCAAGCTTGCTCTGCTCTTAAAACTGACTCCCATGATATAACAACAGACTGTTGAAAATGTCTTACACAAAGATATCCCCCAACAACCAAATTTAATTCTATAAAATGTGTAACTTCTCTTAACCCAAATCTGAGTAAGAAAAATATTTATTAACCAAACCCGTAAATGTCCTTATTTTTTTCCAGAATTTATCACCGCCCCTAAAAAAAGTTCAAAATAGTTTTTGCATCTTCTATAGTATTTTGTTGAAATTTATACAGAACCATTACCATTATTAGTAGGTGAACTGTGCCGATGAAGAGAATGAAATATTGTTATTAATGTTAATAAATAGAAAAGAAATATAAATTTCAACAAAACCAGAAAGATTTTATGATTTAAAAAAATATTGACTTTTTTACATATTCAGCCTTGTTGTTTGTCCTGTTGGCCAATCATAGCAGCATCAGGAATCTAGTACACAGAGAAAACCTTTGACCCTGAGCAGACCACCAAAACCTTCTCTTGTACGAATACAAGTCAAATGCACTTTTTTGTTCTAAGAATTCCCCCTTCAGAGGCTTACATCATATGAGAACTCTTCTGCTGAGGGTTATGGAGGCTCAAAATAGCTCTGTAGCAATAAACATGAACCTTTTGATGGTACATTCCCTGATGTCCATCAAAGATTGAATACAGACCAGACAGACACAAATTTGAAAGTGGCTCAAGGACCATTGTCATCGAGTTTTTTCCCCAACCAATTCATTCTTTAAATTCTATGCATGTTATTCCTCAAGATCAAATGTTGACCAACTTCCTCGTCAGAACAATTTTAGCTGAACTCATGACCAAGTTTGGTGTCAAATGGTGCAGTGTCTTTTTCGATATTTTTGTATTTTTTTTAGAAACATGATCTATTGTTATAACTAAGTCTCCTGTTAGCCATTTTGAACAGGACACAACAATGGACATTAAAAGGACCATTTTTTTACTTGGCTAATTGTTAAATATTTGCACTTCCAAGAGAATAAAATGTTAAACTATGTCCACCATTGTCAGCAATCTTTGGTCCGAGGCCCAGACCTGCAAGAAACAATATTTAAAGAAAACCATCCAAGAATCACTGAGAAAAAAAACAACACATAATTTGAATTTGTTAGTGATTCTAATGTTAAACTGCAAGTATAGACCAGGATATCTGACAAATATACGTAAACATCAAGATATTCTTGCATGCATTTCTGAGGTTCAGCACTCTTTGTGTTCTCTGTTGGTGGCCATCGTGGATTGAACACTGAGCTGTTCGACAAATGTTGAAACACTCTGTCCAAGAATTTTTTGTTCAATTTTGCCAAGACCTCTAATGTTTCCCCAGTGATTTAATGTTAAACTACTTCCTTTCTGCTTGAAATGTTATAGTGCCAGATTTGTCAGCCATTTTTTTCTAGAATTCAATCTTGGGACCATGCCGACAGATTCATTCATCTAGTTAGTTTCAATTAAGATCCCCGAAAGCTCTCCAAATATTAAACCATACTACAATTCTTCAACAACAAAAAATGCAGATGTTAAACTAAGATGTCTCAGTGGCAACATTCTTGGATGGTATGTAACAATTGTTGAAATAGGGCCAATGTTAGAACTAAGTTTCCTGCTGTTGCAAGGTAAATTAAGAAAAAAATGGTTTCCCCATAAAATACCCCCTTGAAAGATAAAGTTGTAGAGAATCTATCGAAGATTCTCCTGTGACAGGACCATCGCGTCCATGTCGCCGTACTATAATGTACTCCACACATCAAGGTACGTATGACGGGGGACGTTGTACAGTTACAGCACACATGTACATCCGGGAACCCCAAACCCGGAGTTCGATAGAGCATAAGCTTATCGACTTAACTTCATCATACTTTAATACCAAAATGTCTATTTATATTGTAGAGAAATAATCAAACAGTACACAGTGCCAACATCAATGCTTCTACACTTTTCTAAAGAATGCAGACGTCCATGCTCATTTCTGTCTGACCCATTTTCTGTTCGATAAAGTTTGATTTTATATGCCAGTCTGTAATGGCTTAAATCTCATCAATATCCAACCCATCATTCTATTACTCCAAATGTGGGTCCATGTTATAAAGATCTATGAAAACCATTAGAAATATTCTGAAAAACACCAAGACACTTTTGCTTTGCATTTTGTATGTTTGAAGCCACAATCATGGATGTCTCCAACCTTTTTGTTATCACTATGTCCATATTTAAACAAATTTTCACCTGGAAAGTTTGAACAATCCTGTAGCTGGAATTGCATGTTTGTCATTGGTCTTTGGGTGTTCGAGCCTTCAAGGTTTGACTGTATTTGCATTCTAACTGTAATGGTGTATTACTCCGATAACTGTATTTGCAAATTTTCCAAGTTCACTGTATTTGCAGATTTTCCATGTTCCAAACGTAATAACTCTAGAATGACTTTCACCTCTAAACCAATATACAATTGTGTAAATTTTCGTCAACAGTTTGCAGATTTGTAAATTCAAAATATAACATAAACCCAAGTCAAGTGTGGGAACAGACAGACAGACACACAACTGATACTATCACAAGTTACTCCTTCATTTTTGGCTAAAAAATCTCTTTTGAATTCTTTTTTCTGTAAATTTTCAACTTAACATACCAAGTTTGGTAAATGATGTTGATTCAAAGTGAACAAGAAACCCAAGTGTAAGGACAGACAGACAGAGAGACCCACAACTGATGCCGTAACATGTTGCCCATTAATTTTTTTGGTGAAAAAATCTGATTTTTTTTTTCGGTACCGGTAAACAAATCAACATACCAAGTTTGCAGACAATATGTGAATTCCAATACAATTAGTACAATGTACCAGAAACTTTGGCAGGCTTTGACACAACAGATAGCATGTTACAGCTTAAATATGTGATGTAAAAAATCAATTATAAAAACACAATAACAAATGTAAAAATTTCTGAATTTTCAGTTCATGATCGAAGCCTCTTCTTCTTTGGTTGAGATTAAGGTTGATTTGATTACCAATAGAAACTAGATACAGAAAGCCGCGTTTTCGGAAGTGCCCCGCAATTTCAATCCTGAAACTTGGGGCAAAAGTCAGTTTCAGGCAAGTGAGGATTCAAATTCTGTTTGACACACGCAAATATGTTGATACAGTAATTTGCTGGATATAGTGATTTCTTGAAGTTTTACCAAACCCTATCATATCTTAGCTAAAATCATTTAAGACAATAAAAGTTAATAAATCTTATGATGAAAATTTGGTTAACAGTAAAAAGTCGAAGTATTGTCGAGCAGGAAGTGGACGTTTTACAAACTTGAAAACCGCATATGCAATACAACTCATCATTTAACAGCTTCAGATCAATTTCAAATCATTCCCTCAAGTGAAAGCCAAGAAATCTGACAGAAAATTTGGTTTATAGTAAAAAATCAAAGTATTGGCAAACAGGAAGCGATGTCCAACAAACTTGAAAATTGCTTACACAATACAACTCATCATTTCCAACCTTCAGACCAAATTTCAAATCATTTCCTACAGTAAGAGTCAAGAAATCTGTGACAGAAAAAATTGTTGACAGACAGACGGACAGACTGACAGACGGACAGACAGACAAAGTGAAAACTATAGGGCCCTGCATCTGAATGCGGGGCCCTAAAAATGAAAGCATTTTGCAAGCATTTGTGCCCAAGAATTTCAAGTACAAGAATACCAAAGTAATTATCATGAATCTGGTAAAGTTGAGATGTTCTATGATTCTGAAGCTTTAATACAACACAAAACCATAATGTAGAATAAAGTGATCATGTGTGGTGCACATCTGCAATATAATGATCAACTACAGAAACAGATACCAAAAACAGATTGATCTAATACACAACACATGGTAGAAAAACAGTTATGAAGCAATATATGATACACTAACTTCCTGAATTTTTGTAAAATTTAAAGATTTTAATCAAGGGGATTAACTCCATCAGCACCTTCATCTCTGAACCCAATATAACTTGTCCAATTTTGTTTTCAGATGTGGTTCCATGGTCAGACATAGAATGATTGCTGTTTAGTCTTGCCATTTCTGGGCAAATACAAGTTTCCATGGCTTTTATAGGGTTTGTGTTGTTCATTTTTATTTTCTGTCCCGTGCTCATGCAGTGTTCTTGTTTTATGGCATTTCTGATGATATCGTTGTCCCTGGATCGTTTGTTTTTAGACTGACTGTTCGGTTCTCACTTACTTTCACAGCTGAATGATTGAACAAATATAATGACAATTTTGCTGGATTTCACAAACAAAATATAACAGGCACAAGAACAAAAAATATCTTCTACAATTTATATTTTTCTTTATTTTCCTAATTGCAGCAAAACGTTTTTTTATTAACATCCTTAAATCTAAGGCAAAGAGTCAGTTTTTATTTTAAATGGTCTAAATGCTTCCCAACAACCAATGTGTCCTCTCCAATTTACTTGAAATTTATTTCCCTTTGCTTCCACATTTATGAACATTTAATAAATAGTAGTACAAATATTTTGCAGCAAATGATATGTTACAAATAAAGTGTTCATACTAAGAAATATCTTGAAAATGAATTTGAAGTACTGTAAATCTAAATCTTGTATTCTTTGTTCATATTTTTGTCGTTATTTTGGTATAATCAATCAAATTAAATTTAACAGTATACTAAACAACTAACTACTAGAGGCAAGGTTAATGATTTTTAAAAATGCCCACAAATATGGTACCAACAGAAAGATCTCATCATAACAAAGTCACAATTAAGTCTACGCACATTATCATTATATACTGATCAAACAATATGGACTTTTCTCTGTTCATGGAGTTCAGTAACTAAATATACGAAATAATGATTTAATTCCAGCAGATGGCAGTTTCAACAACTAATGTCTCAAATCAAAACATTTCTATAAAAGAAGATACAGAACAAATAACCAATATGATCAAAATGAGAAGCTAAATTTTCAGCTAAAATTGGATCATAGGCCTACAAACATGCCCAATTTGCACATTTCCCATTCAATATTAACCTTAATCCATTCAATATTAACCTGAATTGCATATGAAAAGTTTAAATCACCAACCAACACAAAATTTTCTCAGCAAAACGATTGCAAATCTTTCCATGTTGTTTGATTTTTTTTTAGTATATATTTTATAATTTCTTTTATCGGTAATTTGTATAAGTTTCCTTTGATCTACAGAGACTAACAATCTCAGTATCACCAAACTGGACACTCAAGAAAATATCGGGTCGCTGTGAAGGTGCACATGTGGGTTGCTAAGCTGACGTCATGTTTTGTACTATTTGTCATGTTCATACTCGTGTACTTGTTGAATGAAAAATGCACTAAAATTATTACAACAAAGAAATATAGATTAACTGTGGTAAAAGAAAAAAATTAAGCATATTTCAATTTATTATAGAGTTTTATTTATCATTTTGTGAATTACCGATAAAAAAAAATACAGGACATTTTGTTTTTGATATGGACTTTATCATGGTGTAAAGCATCAAGCTCGCCCTAACGCGCTTACTTGACACTGACCGAGATAAAGTCTGTATCAAAAACATATAATGTCCTATATTCCATATTTACAATTTCAAAAATGTTTACATATAATACATTGTGATCTATTCTAATTTCTCTAATGTCTGTGGTGCTGTGTCTTGGGGTCTTCTTGTCTGCAAAATGAATAATCAGTCTGTTTAATACTTGATGCGACATGAAAGATTACTGTTTTAATGTCATAAATCAAAAAAATACCTATTCAGAAAACTCAATTTCTAATTACAATAATGTTACATCCTACAATAGGGTTTGTATGTCTTGTTGTATTTGCATTTTTTAATAAAATATATGAAGGTTTGGTCACATAATAAATTTTGAAAATCAGAAATTTCAAATCTCAATTGTCTTCAAATCATGATTTCACATGTCATATGATTGACTTGGACCCTATACAACAATTTGATGGTTGCAATTTATTGTCAGTCGTGTTATCTATTCTGATTTTTGTAATTCACACTTTGGGAGTTCAATGGTTATTACTATTGCAAATTGGTTGATTGAACAATTCAAATGTCCTGCATATTGCAACTGATTTTTTCTACAGTAGGCTAGATCTAGCATGGAGTTGTTTCTTCTTAAGAGGTGGATTTTACTTGTTTCAGTGATTTTTACCATCATTTCTCACATGACAAATGAGGATATGTGGAGAGGTTTATCTTATACATGAACTTGTTGTCGTTTCTTATAATGTCAACAAGTCAATGTTATTTCTCCCATTACAGATTATGAGAATATTGGTACATCCTTACATTTCCTTGTTCAAGTAGGCATGAGCTATATATTTCACAATATCAATCATTTAATTGATGTCATGATATTAAAATTTCAATATGGATGTCATTCAATGTTTTCCTTTCAATGAGAGTATCTGCTAATGATGTGCTAAGCACACAAGTCTGTGATACAAATGTATTTCATTTTTTTGTTTTGTTTTGTTTTTTTGTTTTGTTTTTTTTGTATGTCATTACAGCACTGTTATCGATCAAAGAATGACAAAAGCAAAAAAAAATAAAATAAAATAAAATAAAATAAAATTTCTCTTTCCTGTGCCGATGACAAATGAGTGCAAAATATTGAAATGTATTAAAAGATACCTTGAATTTCTGAATCAAAACAAATGGGAGTCTTTCACAGAACTTGCTTAAAATAGAGAACAAATATTGAAACTTACTGAAAACGCTCCATCATCTGCCTCGTCCACAAACCACAGGTTTTATTATCAATTCTGGAAGTGGACTACTGAGTGCCTGTATCTTGACAGTATTAGCCCAGAAGCCTGTCATGAAAAAAATCCTGAAAAAATATATTTAAGCATAAAAAAATCCTGAAAACAAGAATGTGTCTAACGGACACAATGCCCGGCCTCACAACTAATTCGAACAATGCTATATTTTGTGATCAGAAAGCATGAAGTTGGTTGCCTGGATATATTTTTTTGACATTTCTGTTTAATCATACTCTATGGGAATTTGATCTAATTGGTGTTTAATGACAATAACTCACATCCCTCACAGAAAAGAAACTTAAACCTATGAATAAACCTCAAACCATCTCCCTTTTTTCTGTGATCAGTGAAGCATGAAGTTGGTGGCATGGGTAAATTATTATGATTTTTGTTTATTTATATACTAATGTATATTTATCTAATGTTTCATGATAATAGCATACATCTTTCACAGCAAAAAAACTTCAACCTATGGGTAAACTTCAAACTACCCCTTTTTTCCATGATCAGTGAAGCATGAAGTTGGTAGCAAGGATAAACTAGAAATCAGTGAGATGGTATCCAACTCTGTGGGCCCCGCTGCAAGAATGTGACCTAGAGGTCAAAGGTCAAAGTGAAGGGTCACCAACCATGGTATGTAACATTGTTGCCGTGAGGTGATTTATTCACATGCCAAATACAAAAAGTCTATCTCAAACGAGAAAAAAGTTATAGCCCGGACACGAATTTGTCATTGAAAAAGCATGAATGTGACCCTGAGATCAAAGGTCAAGGGTCACCAACCAAGGTGCACGACATGTCGCCTTGAGGTGATCTATCCACATGCCAAATATCAAAAGCATATCTCAAACGAGGAAAAAGTTATAGCCCGGACACGAATGTTTTGGAGGGACAGACGGACGTACAGGATGTCCGCCACTTTTTGTGGCGGGGCCCTAATTATTATTATGATTTTTCTTTAATCATACAATAATGTGTATTTATATAAAGTTTCATGGCAATAGCATACATCCTTCACAGAAAAAAAAACTTCAACCTGAAGGTAAACCTGACTTGGGACGGACAGACCTGAACACTATATTGCCCCTACTATCGTAGGCAGGGCATAAAAATATATTTAAGCACCAATATTATTATGAAACAATTAAACAAGTGTGGACCCTAATAGATGTCTCGCCCGCTCCTGTTGGGCCCTAATGTAAATTTTAACTGACCTAACCAGAAAACTGAACATGAAAAAGAAAGGAAATGGGGTAAATGTCAAGGAGACAACATCCCATATCCAGGTTAAAACGACCCAAAACAAAACATCTAGGGGTCACCATATGGTCTTCAACACAGTGAGGAACCTCACACCATATAGTAAGCCCTAAATGGCCCCGAAAGGTAAAAAAGTGAACAAGTGATGACCCTAAAAGATGTCTCGCCCGTCCCTGCTGGACTCTAAATTGATGTGAAATCTAAGTGAACTAATCAGAAAAGTGAATATGCTCAGTATACAGTGAAATTGAGGTCAAGGACAAAAGTCACCTGCCAGACTGACATGTACTACCCAGGACCAACCTACATACCAAATATTATCAGCCTACCACTTCTAATTATTGAGAAATGGACTTAAGAAGAAAAAATTAACGTGGCCACTAGACCGTGAAATTGAGGTCAAGGACAAAAGTCACCTGCCAGACTGACATGTACTACCCAAGACCAACCTACATACCA
>MJUU01009974.1:38560-50564 GCA_002080025.1 Modiolus philippinarum | reverse complement strand
ACCACCTGGTCAACAGGAAAAACTTTACTAACGAGACCTGTAACAAGAAGTGATATATCTCTTCATTAACCACCTGGTCAACAGGAAAAACTTTACTAAAGAGACCTATAACAAGAAGTGATATATCTCTTCATTAACCACCTGGTCAACAGGAAAAACTTTACTAACGAGACCTGTAACAAGAAATAACATTGGTACATCTCTGAAAGTGTGATGCACTACAGTAGTTTCTGTAACAGAAAAACCATAAATGAATTATATTAGAATATATCAGTTATATGCCATTATAATTTATTACTACAATTTTCTCAACAATTTCAGGAAAAATCATTATAAATCAGTTTCCACTTATCATTATACCATCATCAAACTGTTCATAGATCTTAATCAAGCTGATGAGTTTTACTCCAATAGATCTAAATTTTCTGATAATGCTAACATCAATAAAAACTAGAGAATGTGTCTATAAGACATGGATGCCCAGCCGACAAATTTGTGACAATAGTTATCTATTGTAAGTCAATCAGACATAAAAATTAGTTCCCGATCACTGAATCATCAGGAAGTACCATTACAGATGATTGTTCAATAAACTTTTGTTGAATAATGGAAAGTAACAAAAATACCATACTTAAGTCTTTAAAACATTAAATATTGGTCAGGTTATAAAATTATCCTTGAATTATGTAGTATTCACCAATTAAACATCTAGCTGTTTGAAATGGGTCCAATGCAAAAATTTAACTAAGTCATTCAAGCATAAAATGGAAGTCGAAGTAAAAAAAATGTCCAAAAATTGGGTAGTTATCACAAAGATGAGTAGTTTCAAGAAACATCATAATTATATGTTGTGTAGTTGTTGAGAAAAGTACATAAAGCACAAAATTTACCAAAAGTCATTCAAGCGTAAAATGTAGGTCAAAGATACTTAATTGGCCTCGATTTGGACAGTACTTATCAAGTTGATTTATTTTGATGCAACAACATTGGGATAGCATGTTGAGGTTCATCATAACAACTCGTTCTCCAAGTCCCAATTTATGTGGGTAAATTTCACATGAGTACAGACAAAACGGTAAAACAGTATAAACTATTAAGACTGACATTGCATAGACATGTAATTTTTGCATCCATTTTTATCAAAATTATTTCATTATAATGTTTTGTTTGTTCTGTGCATTTTTTCTCCGTGTTTGAAAAGGTCCAAAAATAAACAAAGACAGTTAAACAGTTCGAGACGACCCCTACGTTATACAGGTAAGTTGTGCATTTAAACCAACAAGGACAAAGGTAATAATAACAATACTCATGGGACTATTTCAAACAAATCCTGCAAGATAGTTTTATTTTGGATGTTGCAAGAAATGGAAAAAAAATGCACTACTTTTGTCAGGTAAGTTTTTAACTTATTTTTTTCAAAAGGTAATTTAATTCTTACATAGCTATGTAGTGCCAGCCTTAAAACCACAATAATTTTTCTTACCTTTGCTCTGCTCATTTCTAAAACTACACCAACATTGTAGCCATATTGTTGAGTTTGTTATGATGAACCTTAAGTTGATGACAAACAGACTTAAATGCAAAATTTAACAAAAGTCACTCAAGCATAAAATATAGGTCAAAACCACCTTGCTGTCAATGTTTTGTGTTGTACTCATCAAGGCAATTAATTTGAAAATACATCATGTTGGTATAATGTGTAGTTGTTGAGAAATGGACCTTAATGCAAAATTTAACAAAAGTCACTCAGGCATAAAATATAGGTCAAAGCTACCTACCTGTCAATGTTTTGGGTAGTACTCATCAAGGCAATTAATTTGATGATGCATCATATTGGTATAATGTGTAGTTGTTGAGAAATGGACCTTAACACAAAATTTAACAAAAGTCACTCAAGCGTAAAATATAGGTCAAAGCTACCTAACTGTCAATGTTTTGGGTAGTACTCATCAAGGCAATTAATTTGATGAAACATCATATTGGTATAATGTGTAGTTGTTGAGAAATGGACCTTAACACAAAATTTAACAAAAGTCACTTAAGCGTAAAATATAGGTCAAAGCTACCTAACTGTCAATGTTTTTGGTAGTACTCATCAAGACAATTAATTTGATGAAACATCATATTGGCATAATGTGTAGTTGGACCTTAATGCAAAATTTAACAAAAGTTGATTAAATTTTATACACAGTCTATTTTATGTATTTTAAAGTGACTTATGACCAAGAAAATGTGATCCATGTGCAAAAAATTTTAGCACTGTTTGAATAGATAAAACCTGAGGATATAGAATGNCACATACTGAAATTTGAAGATGATCCGTCCATTAGAAACAAAGTTATGCTGGCCACAGACGCCGACGCCGACGACTGCGCCATAACATAATACGACCGCAAAATTTTTGCGGTCGTATAAAAATGGAAAAATGTGTCCATGGGTGATAAGTGAGCATGTGACCAAGTTTGGTTTTGATTCCATGCAGGATACTTAAGTTATCATCCAGAAACCAAAATTTTTATTTAAATTTTAGTCTATTTTTTGCAACTGTGACCTTGACCTTTGGGGTACAAACCCCAAAATCCATAGGGTTCTGTCTTAGGTGGTAAGTAAGCTTGTGACCAAACTTTTGTTCACAAAAAGCATGTTATTCACATAAATCAATGTCCAGAGACTTAAAAAAGTAACAGCGGCCATCTTGTTAGGTCTTCGGACTAATCGAACACAATTTTGAAACTGCATATCCTGGTGATGATTCAGGCCAAGTTTTGTTATAATTGGCCCAGCGGTTTCAGAGGAGAAGATTTTTGAAATTGTTGACGGACAGACGGACAGACAGACGGACGACGGACGGACGACAGTCGGACGATGGACACAAAGTGATGGCAAAAGCTCATATGGCCTTTTAAGCCAGGTGAGCTAAAAATGATAGGAAAAAAAAATCAGTTTTTATTCCATTTATTCCAAATTAAGTTTGGCTTTTTTCATGCAAATTGAAGGCAAGTGAATTAGCTAATAATTTACCAAATTTTAAAAACTCTTTCTGATGAAACTAAAATAAATAAAAAAATTGTTATAATTCTCTTATTTCCCCTAACTTTTCAACCAAAATAGTCAACTTTTATGCTAATATGGTGAGTGACTGCCAATTTTTATTTGATTATTTTTTTTGTATGCTCTAATACTAAGTTAAAGTCATGAAAATATCAGAAAATTCTATCTGAAAGTTTTTAGACCCCTGTACCACCCTAATACAGTAAACTGAAGAACAAGGACATAAGACATCAAGAAAAAATCACTATCATACCATTCAGAACTAACGCATTCCCCATATTAACTGTTATGAAACCAAGGAGATTCATCACGTGCTCTTGTCAGAAGACCTACTCTGTATACTGCAAATGTCTATGCATGAACAATACAAACTTATAAAACCCAGGAAATTAATCAGATGCTCTGAAAGGGTAAGCAAGCCCTACTCTGTATTCAGCACATGTCAATGCAGGAACAATACAAACTTCATAAGTTGGTACAGCCAGTTTTCTTGGACAAAAATAATAATTTTTGTTTTAATCATAATAGCACCAAACCAATTATCCAATATTTAATAACATACTGTTTTGTGGGAAATGTTTGCTGATCTGGTCTAAAATCAGGGTGTTTATTTTTCACGAGTTAATGCAGTTTGGAAATGTTGTAAGTTTTAAAATTAAGGTAAAATAATGGTTTTATGATATCTGTAAAACACACTTTAGTCATAAAATAAAGCATCAGCTAATAAAAACACAAACTTAAAGTCCACTGTCACATTTTACATACAGATTTTGGGAATGGTTATAAAATTTCACTGGTTTAAATTTTGCGAATAACTTTTACCTACAAAAATAGCAAAAATTAAACCCCCATGAAAAATGTCCCGATATACTGCAACACCATTTCTCCAACACAAAATATCTATACTTACATGCATTTACAGCTTCTTTACACATTGCTGTTGTTACTTTAGAATAACTTGCTATTTTTTCAGCTGTTTTGATTGCTTCATTAACCACCTGGTCAACAGGAAAAACTTTACTAACGAGACCTGTAACAAGAAGTGATATATCTCTTCATTAACCACCTGGTCAACAGGAAAAACTTTACTAACGAGACCTATAACAAGAATTAGAAGGTATGTTTTACTTCTCGACCAATCAAAATGCTGCATTTCCAATCTCTAAAAAGTTAAGAATTTGTCTACTGACCATCTTAATAACTTGCTTAATACAAGTCAGAACAATAGAGTAGACAGACACTTAACACATTAGAGATCAGAAATGCATCATTCTGATTAGTCACGGGTCATTTGCTAAATAAATAAAGAATGTGGTAATGAAATATCCAACATAAAAATTTATTGCTAACAAAATTTAAATCCACAAGATAATTTCAATTTTTGCACTTTTAAAAATAAAACTTCCATTTTTTCCTAATTTCAATTTTCACTTTCTTTTTACAAATGAAACTGTAATTTTCATCCAAATTTCAATTTTTCATTTTTTACAATGAAGCTGTAATTTTATTCCACATTTCCATTCTTTCTCTCTATATATTCAATTTTAATAATGAAACCTATTTGTTTCCGAATTTCAATTTCCACTTTTTCACTTTTTACAACAAAACTGTATATTTTCCATCCATGCATCACAATTTGATATATGGAATCGGAAACAATCAAACTACAACATTTTATTTTTTCGATTGAAATACTATTCCCGGAAAATTATATTGAATATTATATTCTCAGAATATTTATCTTTAATATTCTCCTCAGTTAATCCGACCCGTTCACATTGAATGTTTTTCAGCCGGACGGCAAAGTCTATAATGGCTGCGTTTCTCATGACCCGAGTCACGTGACTTTTATTGAAAAATGCGTGTCAGTAGAATTTCTCAGACACGTGTTCAAAAATCCTGACACAATACAAATATTCGATGTTTAGAATTAAAGTTGTATAACGCTTTCACTCCCACATTATAACTGTTTCTGTTGATGTCACTAAAATGCCTTAAATAAATCTAGTTTCTTTGCTATTTAACAAAAAGTTCAGCGTGTTTTCATCTGACCTAGTTTGCCGACGAGAGAAAAAGGCTGATATCTTCAATGTTACAATTAGAAACGAAAAATCCCTTTAGTATAAGCTGTATTTCAATATTTTCCAGCTTTCAATTCGTGAAATAATGGTATATATCGCGGATAACGAAATTGTGTCAGCTTTTTCGATCGGAACCGACGAATAAGGGGAATCCCCTCGTGATGTTTTAGCATTACGTGATTATTTTTATCGCAACTGCACCAGGAAGTAATGTTGACTAAAGCTTAAATAATAATAAAACAGCGAAGAAAATGTTTGTTTCTCATTTAATAACAAAATGAAATGTCTTTTCAATTTCATGGAATAATATTGGATCTTCATTTTATATTATTAACGGCAATCTCAAAATAGATCAGGACGAGTCATGACCTCAATTTGACCTGGTTTTCATAAGTGCGATTATGGGCTTTTAAATAATTAATTCGTGAAATATTTCAAAGTTAAAATATAATATCTTTTTTCCTGTCCCAGATTAACATTTTCCATAACTTGTATTAATGGTCACTCGATTGTAAAAGCTGTTTGATGCACAAGTGGTGAAAAAGGGGGGATGCTCATAATTATTGTTGCCATTTCTATTACTTAACAGGATACGATAAAGGTTAAATTATACGAAAGAAAATAAGATTTTGGACAATTGGTAATGTGTAAAATGTTTACAAACATATCAAAAGAAGTGAATACTTATTATTGCATGCTAAATAGGTGATGAACGGCGACAAGACCACGCCTCAACACGTGGTTTTAAAAATCCCAAACCGAAAAAAAAATATATTTCATATTTCTAAATTGATAAGGTCAACTTTTTAAGACTCTAGTTGCATCATGGAACCTTAAAAAATATGTGTTTCATGTAAACTTTACGTACATTTGGATATAAGCATATTATAAATCTACAAAAGTGGGAGGAGAAATCTAATTATCAATGCATGTTTTCAAACAAAGAGAACTCCGTAACCAAAACGAGAAACGGTCAGGACTTTTTTCCTATTAATAAAGCATATATCAAAGTTTGTTCATGCCCATTTTCAGGTATATTCATACGCGGTAACGCATTTGTGTCAGCTTTTCCGACAAAGAATTTTAACCCTCCGCGTCGCCAAAATTTGTTTACGTTTTGAGAGGTCAAGTTTGATGCGAAAGTTCATAGAAGTTTTATGATATTTGGGAATCATTTTTTGCCGAACACCTTCAGAAATATATTAAGTTTTGTGGAAAATTATCTTTACTTCTATATTTATTGAATTTGTAAGTAAATAAGGGGTTTTCCAGAGACAGGTAAAATAAACAAATTGTTTGTCTGTAAAGCGCCTACTGGCGGTAATATTTTAATCAATTATCTCCACTTGTTTCTCTGGTCATGAGAAAGGCGGTTTTAATGGGAAAATCGATACTTTGCCGTCCGGCTGTTTGTTAAAATAAAACACATTTTCAGTATCATTTTGACAAAAGTTTGATGAGCAATAAATTACAAGCACTGTCTTCTTCCTCTGTCTTTGCTGATTAACAATTATTGACCTTATAGTCTTTGATTTGTAAAGATCATAGGGTAACACCTTGTCAGATAAAAGGGAGTCTCGAGTAAAACATCCCTTCTAAGTGGGTTAGAAGGTTACTAAATCTTTCTTAACAATTAAGAAGTCTCGCCTGTCAGCTCGACTTCTTAATTGTTAAGAAAAATTTAGTAACCTTCTAACCCTTACATGATATATCTCTTCATTAACCACCTGGTCAACAGGAAAAACTTTACTAACGAGACCTATAACAAGAAGTGATATATCTCTTCATTAATCACCTGGTCAACAGGAAAAACTTTACTAACGAGACCTGCAATAAGAAATAACATTGGTACATCTCTGAAAGTGTGATGCACTACAGTAGTTTCTGTAACAGAAAAACCATAAATGAATTATATTAGAATATATCAGTTATATGCCATTATAATTTATTACTACAATTTTCTCAACAATTTCAGGAAAAATCATTATAAATCAGTTTCCACCTATCATTATACCATCATCAAACTGTTCATAGATCTTAATCAAGCTGATGAGATTTAATCCAATAGATCTAAATTTTCTGATAATGCTAACATCAATAAATAAAGGGCTACGCCGAGCACAGCATGAAAGGACCGCAGCATGTCGACCACTGAAATTTTAACAAAAGTAGTTCAAAGTTAATGTGGACACAGTAAAGAGATTGACACAATAATAAGATGGACACAAAAAGAAGCTTGACACAGTTATTAGCTAGGAACAAAATAGGGAAAAATTCAACCCTTTTGATCACTTATTGATGAAAAAAACGTAAGAGCTATGCAAAATATGTACTATCAACTAAAACTTTACATCCATAGAAATTCAAAAAAAAAAAAATTCCATCGAAATCTGATGAAAAATAAATTTTGACATATTAAGAAAAATTGCAATTTTGGACCCTTTGAATCCAAAGAAAAAAATCCCATCGAAATGCGATGAAAAATAAAAATTCTACATAATCCGCAAATTCGCAATTTTGGCCCCGTTCGGCCCTCTAGCTGGGAAAGGAAACAAGTTATCAAGAATCTAATAGCTGAGCGCCATATTAATTTTTCACAAGGAATCCATTAAAAAAAACTGCATCAAAATCGGACTTAAAATAAAAAAAAAATATTTTTTTTGAGATTTGCCCCTGTTGGGCCCCATTTATCTCGTGAGCGGTACATGCTACGTTAAATCTGTTGGCAAACTCCAGATTGGAAATTTCCTCAGGAGCACACTGAAAGAAACCCCATAAAAATCCGATTGATAATAAAGATTCTAAAGACAAACATGTGAAAACACCCAATTTAACCCTTTTTGGCCCCTTTTTTAAAAACGGGTGGGGTAACAATGACCAAAACTAAGCCAAACCTTCATTTTGTACCAAAGAACATTATGTTAAAATTTCATATGGATTGATGTACTGGAACTAAAGTTATTGACCAAAAACTAAAGTGTCTACAGACGACGCCGACGACAACGACAACGACAACGACGACAACGACGCCGACGACAACGACGACGACGACGATGACGACAGCACCATACCAATATACGACTGCAAAAATTTTTGCGGTCGTATAAAAATAGTAATGGTGCATTACATGATACCCCGCCACGTTCCACAAAATTTCAAAGTTTTAAGGGGCATAACTCCAGAACCCCTTGGACGTCTGAACCAAAAATCAAACTTGGCCTGAGTTTTGTGGTATACAAGTTACATACCAAGTTTGAAGACTATATATTATTTCATTCACAAGTTATCAGTTGCAAACCCTAAAATTCGCAAAATTTCAAAGTTTCAAGGGGCATAACTCAAGAACCCCTTGGACATCTGAACCTGAAATCAAACTTGGCCTGAGTTTTGTGGCATACAAGTTACATAACAAGTTTGAAGACAATGTATTATTTCATTCACAAGTTATCAGTCGGAAACCCTAAAATTCGCAAAATTTCAAAGTTTCAAGGGGCATAACTCCAGAACCCCTTGGACCTCTGAACCCAAAATTGTTCTTGGCCTGAGTTTTGTGGTATACAAGTTACATACCAAGTTTGAAGACAATACATTATTTCATTCACAAGTTATCAGTCGGAAACCCTAAAATTCGCAAAATTTCAAAGTTTCAAGGGGCTTAACTCCAGAACCCCTTGGACCTCTGAATCCAAAATCAAACTTGGCCTGAGTTTGTTGGTAAAGAAGTTACATACAAAGTTTGAAGACCTTATGTTATTTCGTTCACAAGTTATCAGTCGGAAACCTTCGGGGGACGGACGGACAGACACATGGATGGACGGACGGACGGACGGACACACGACTTGGGGTATCAAATAATACTTTGCCACTAAGTGTGGCGGGTTATAAGAATGTGTCTATAAGACATGGATGCCCAGCCGACAAATTTGTGACAATAGATAACGTAAGTCAATCAGACATAAAAATTAGTTCCCGACCACTGAATCATCAGGAAGTACCATTACAGATGATTGTTCAACAAACTTTTGTTGAATAATGGAAAGTAACAAAAATACCATACTAAAGTCTTTAAAACATTAAATATTGGTCAGGTTATAAAATTATCCTTGAATTATGTAGTATTCACCAATTAAACATTTAGCTGTTTGAAATGGGCCTAATGCAAAAATTTAACTAAGTCATTCAAGCATAAAATGGAAGTCAAAGCAAAAAAAATGTACAAAAATTGGGTAGTTATCACAAAGATGAGTAGTTTCAAGAAACATCATAATTATATGTTGTGTAGTTGTTGAGAAAAGTACATATAGCACAAAATTTACCAAAAGTCATTCAAGCGTAAAATGTAGGTCAAAGACACTTAATTGGCCTCGATTTGGACAGTACTTATCAAGTTGATTTATTTTGATGCAACAACATTGGGATAGCATGTTAAGGTTCATCATAACAACTTGTTCTCCAAGTCCCAATTTATGTGGGTAAGATAGTTTTATTTTGGATGTTGCAAGAAATATAAAAAAATGCACTGCTTTTGTCAGGTAAGTTGTTAACTTATTTTTTTCAAAAGTTAATTTAATTATTGCATAGCTATGTAGTGCCAGCCTTAAAACCAAGATAATTTTTCTTACCTTTGCTCTGCTCATGTGTAAAACTACATCAACATTGTAGCCATATTGTTGAGTTTGTTATGATGAACCATAAGTTGATGACAAACAGACTTAAATGCAAAATTTAAAAAAAGTCACTCAAGCATAAAATATAGGTCAAAACCACCTTGCTCTCAATGTTTTGTGTTGTACTCATCAAGGCAATTAATTTGAAGATACATCATGTTGGTATAATGTCTAGTTGTTGAGAATTGGACCTTAATGCAAAATTTAACAAAAGTCACTCAGGCGTAAAATATTGGTCAAAGCTTGGTCAAAGCTACCTAACTGTCAATGTATTTGGTAGTACTCATCAAGACAATTAATTTGATGAAACATCATATTGGCATAATGTGTAGTTGGACCTAAATGCAAAATTTAACAAAAATTATAATTGGAAGTTGATTAAATTTTATACACAGTCTATTTTATGTATTTTAAAGTGACTTATGACCAAGAAAATGTGATCCATGTGCAAAAAAATTTTAGCACTGTTTGAATAGATAAAACCTGA
This sequence comes from Modiolus philippinarum, assembly GCA_002080025.1. Lineage (NCBI taxonomy): Eukaryota > Metazoa > Mollusca > Bivalvia > Mytilida > Modiolidae > Modiolus > Modiolus philippinarum. Next base: position 40,278 of record MJUU01009974.1, on the reverse strand, counting down.
GGATATAGAATGCTTCTGAAATCTGATGCTCGTACTCCCTTAAATAGTAGGTAAATGTCATGGGAATATGGTCTCGTATCTCCTGTTATTGAGTTAACAAATCAAATAACAGGATTAGCCATGATATTTATATCATCACAAGACTTAGAATAAATGTAACATAACATTTTTTGTGTGAACTAAAAATTTGAATGTCAAGAAAAATTTCCAAAAATTTTCTAAATCTTTCTAGAGCATCTTGCGAAATATCTACATGTAGGTTTGTGTGGAAAATTTTATAAATGAACTTATAAAAATGAATAAGATTCACTTATTATGTAACATTCTGAAAGGAACAGAATGTAATTTTGGGCATTCAATCAAGGTTCTCTTGTTTGATGTCATTTTGTCATTAAAATTTATCAGAATTTTAGTGAGGCCATTCTTTCAAAAATCTGATTTATTAGGGAATAATTTATTTTTTTCATTTTAGCTGTCTGTAACATCACAGTGAGTCACATAAAAAGTGATGGATGGCATGTGGAGTCTAGTGGTGCTGAAATTTTATTTACTAAAAATGGGAGAACAATAATCTACCATAATAAAATTAAAGATTCAGAAATTTCAGACACCCGAGTGAAAGATTTCAATCTTCCTCTAACTAGGTTTTGAGTAGTCAGAGAACCACTGAAATCACTGAAATCTTATACAAGGGTATAGGAGATTTCTAAATAAATCAACTGTCTGATGCCTCTAAATGTTACTTCTTCATGGTTTAGAATAAAATATACGAAGGTAGATAAAAATACGCATATTGGAAATAAAAACACCATTTTTCGTTCTGTTCCACCTGAATAGTAACAGGCTTCTCATATTTTTTATGTTTTGTATCTAAAGACCATGACCAAAAAGTAAAAAGTTAAAAAATGACGATGGACACAGATGTTCTTCCCACTGAGTGAACATGTTACATGTAATTTATTCAAGTCTGAAAACGCTTTCCTATTGTTTTTTTCTTGTACTCATTTACCCTTTCGTCATAAGAATCAGTGAAGAATACTGAACAACAACTTCATCTCTTTGATAATCAAATGGTTGTACAATTTAGTGTTTTTATATATGGTTTTTAAATCAAGGACAATAAAGGGCTACGCCAAGCACAGCATGATACGACCGCAGCATGTCCACCACTGAAATTTCAACAAAAGTAGTTTAAAGTGAATGTGGACACAGTAAAGAGCTTGACACAATAATTAGATGGACACAAAAAGAAGCTAGACACAGTTATTAGCTACTAGTAGAAACAAAATGGGGAAAAAACCCTTTTGATTACTTACTGATAAAGAGCTATGCAAAATATGTACTATCAACTAAAACTTTACATCCATAGAAATTCAAAGAAAAAATCCATCGAAATCTGATGAAAAATAAAGATATGACACATTTAGAAAAATTGCAATTTTGGCCCCTTTGACCCCTTGTAGCTCCGAAACAGTAAGAGCTACAAAAAATCCGTTGACATAGTACTGAAAGCTTATATCAAGAGGAACCCAAAGAAAAAAATCCCATCGAAATCCGATGAAAAATAAAGATTTGACATATTTAGAAAAATTGCATTTTTGGCCCCTTTGACCCCTTGTAGCTCAGAAACGGTAAGACCTACAAAAAATCCGTTGTATACTACTGAAAGCTTAGCTCAAGAGGAATCCAAAGAAAAAAATCCCATTGAAATCCGATGA
>MJUU01009974.1:0-12316 GCA_002080025.1 Modiolus philippinarum | reverse complement strand
GCAACAATAGTCTTTGGGTGGTTCCTTACAAAAAGGTGTTTTTCAGGATTGCGCTACATTCAACATGGCTGCCAGCGGAAGATATAGTTTAACATTGGACTTTATGGGAAAACACATTCAAAGATCTTCTCCTCTGAAACTACTGGGCCAATTGGAACCAAACTTGGCCACAATAGTCCTTAGGTGGTCCTTTTTAAAAAAAATGTGTTTTTCAGGTCAGCGCGATATTCAGGATGGCTGCCAGGGGGAAACATAGTTTTAACATTGGACCCTATGGGAAAACACTTTCAAAGATCTTCTTCTCTGAAACTACTGAGCCAATTGGAACTATACTTGGTCACAATAGTCCTTAGGTGGTCCCTTGCAAAAAAGGTGTTTTTCAGGATAGCACTATATCCAACATGGCGCCAGTGGGAACATAGTTTTAACATTGGACCCTATGGGAAAACACATTCAAAGATCTTCCCCTCTGAATGTACTGAGCCAATTGGAACAAAACTTGGCCGCAATAGTCATTGAGTGGTCCCTTGCAAAAAGGTGTTTTTCAGGTCAGCGCGATATCCAACATGGCAGCCAGCGGGGAACTTAGTGTTTCCCATGGGGTCCAATGTTAAACTAACAGAGGTCTTATCCCCTTTAATTAATTAGGGATAATGGATTTATAGTTTAATTATATATAGGGGCTCTTTAACATAAAATGTCTATGTTAATCAAGGGCCAGGTGAGCGATACAGGCTCTTGAGAGCCTCTTGTTATTTGATCTAATTGACATATTTGTAAAGTATTCAAATTTTTCACAATTTCCAAATATTTAAATAAAATACACATTTCCAATTATTCATAAGAAATTTAGAAAAAATATGAAAATCTCGAGTTTTATTATGCATTTTACAGATCCAAAATCGGACTCACAGGTATGTAAAAAGTTATTTAAAAAATAAAATTCTGTCCCATTGCTATACAATGCAATTTATTGCTGACATACAATTTTGCCATCCAAAAAAAAATGATCTTGTGACGTCACTGATTGGATTCGCGAACAAGCCTATTATAAATTTTTTTTTTTTTCAACATATGCATGTTGGCACTAGTAAACAATGAAAAGAAATGGAGGAAATGTGCATGAGACAAAGTCCTTCAACATACCGGTACATGCTTAACAAGCAATGGAACAACGCTTTTATTGTTGTTCTTCATCTTAAAGTCTCCAAGTATGTTTTTTTGCAAGTTTTTTTCTCATAATATGATTTGAAATTAAAAAAAATAAACGTAACTTTTCCTTGGGTATCTTCCTTATGTGTTTTGTTAATTTTTCCACGGTCTTTTCAGGTTCCTTTTATGTCTACCAGTTCCATCTTGCATTGTTTCTACGTATCCAAGCTAATTATTAATATTATAAATCTATCAAAGACTATTAAATGCCAATCGGTAAAATAAAAGGACTAAATAATTGTACCTCATCAACATTTAATTACATTATGTAATTTAGACTTATGATTTATAAATAAAAGAAATCAAATTAGGGACATTTTTATAATCCCCTGTGATTAGATAATTAACATATTTGAAAGTTTGAGATTGACTCCATAACTGAAATATAATTAAAATTTATACCTAAGTTATAGTATTAGGATTAAGCTTTATGAAAAAATAGGGCAAACGAATTCTAGGGGCGAACGGACCCAGGGTGAACGGACCCGTTACCCTGGAGTTATGTCCCTTGAAACTTTTGAAATTTTGCAAATTTTATGGTTTCGTACATGTACCTATAACTTGTGAATCTCTTCAAACTTGGTATGTAAATTGTTTACCACAAAACACAGGTCAAGTATAATTTTTGGTTCAGCGGTACACATAGTTCTGGAGTTATGCCCCTTTTAACTTACAAATTTTGTGAAACGTGGCAAGGTATCGTGTAATGCACCATCACTATATTTATCAGTTATGGATATTTTTAAAAAGAAATTTAGGATTCAAAAGCAATATTGTTTTAAGAACTTTGTTCATACTTAAATTATAAAAGCATCCTAGTCATAGTCTAGTCTTCATGAAATACATTTAAAATTTGGTTGACATTCGGTCCGATGGTCTTTTATGGCATATTGGATGTACGCGACGGACCAAACATTTGAACCAAAAGTTTCCACACATTTCATATTATCGGAGATTTCAAGAAAGTCATCATGTTTTTTCCAATATCGGTTTATTAATACTTATCACTTCCTGTTTGGAATGTTTTCTTCTAAACGGTAGTCAAATTTACCACAATTTTATCAATTTGACGAAGATTCTTGACAGGAAATGTTAGCGATAACAAAATAAAGTCTCAAATATACAAGAGGGTTGTCACTTTTGCAGCCTGAAACATCATTTCCAGTGGTTTAGCCCAAGAACAATGTCGGACATTCGGACTGACACTTTGAAATTTTTTACCTGTCCTCCTGCCAAATGTCGGTTTTGTCCTTTTGACCGACGCATTTCATGAAAACTGATAGAGTGCCTGGAAAGGTAAAAAGTGCCTAGGCCAGGGGAAGTAAAAAGTGCCCAGGATATATTTTTCATATTTATCTGAAGGATATACAAATACACTGAACATAATGGAAAAAAATGATGTAGATATACTGGGAAACGTGACGTCTGTATAGTTTGCTAGAAATTCTGCGAATTCCTGTACATGTTACAGTGGTCGTAATTAGCACCGGTCCTTCGTTCCTCAACCGGTTACTTTTTTTAGAGAATCTGTGAGTTGCTCACCACCAGCTGTCCAAATGTCCAGTGAAAAAAAATTGTTTTTGATTGTCATTTAAACGTTTTCTTTTGAAATGTTTCTGACCTATATCATTGGAATGGATTTATACACATTTATTACTACATCATCATATTGATAACATCAATCAACTTGATCAATGACCAACAACATCAACGAACTAATCAAACAACGTGATATCAATAACTTTCAGACTTCTCGGGGTCCTTTGTTTTCAATACATATAAACCGGAAGTTAGTTCTTGGAAGTTTTCTCAAAATTGTGTGTCAACTAAAAATTGCTAGCCGTAGTAATGTTAGCCAGAAAAAGATATACATGAAGTGTCAAGAAAGCGAAATATTTGCCAAGGTGGCAGTCAGAGAGACCTTTGTGAGGACACAAGGTTATTGTCCATTGGTTTGTGGTGAACCTAGACCCTCGATCCACTGTCAAGAATGACATTGACCTGATGGACCTCAAGTATCACATTATCATTTCTAGGTATCAAGAGTCTGCTGCTGTCCTTAGAAATACCTGCTATATAACAATTTAATTAATAAATGATTGAACACATAGAATGGAACTGTTTTTTTTTAAATTTTCAACATAAATGATGCCCACAATTTTGGCAATATTTTCCAACTGAGCACAGGAAATCTGGACAAATTATTTAATTTTGATGGCCTTAACTACATAGCTATGCAAAAATTAAGTTACCTTTTCAAGAAAATAAGTTAAAAACTTATCTGAAATGGGGGAGAAGGGTTTCACTAACAGTTCTTTTTTGATAACAGAAAACAGTTCTTTTTTTTTCTGATTAAGGGGGTAGACCTGGGGTAGGAGGAGATAACTCTGTTTTACACTTTTTTTATTAGTTACACTAACAAATAGAATCATTACCATAGGTACGATCAAAATTTTAAAATTGTTAAAAAAAATTTCCACACAGCAAATAAATATTCATTTTTCTGATGAAAACAAATGCATAACATCAATTTATTTATAATGAGTGCATTTTACTCTACATTTTTGAAATGCTGACCAAAGATAATGAAAATGTGTAAAAGTCGGATTTCTTCCAAGGGAGGTAATTTATAGCACAGATTCAGCAATTTTGTTGATTTTTACCCAGTTTATTCTAAATTAAGAAAAAATGAGACGGTAGAATTTTCTAAAATTTTATTAAATCTTACGTATACCAGTTTTCTTTCTATTCTCAGTTTTTGGTGAAAATTAAACGACAGCATTTTTTACATTAAGTGTTTGATAGTGATCAAAATAGAGTAAAAATTTCAGCCTATACTGTTCAGAACACCCATGTATTTCAGTCCAAACTAGTTAAAATTACTATCATTATTCATGCTAACCTTCACACATGTCTAAACTACAGCAATTTGCATTTGAAACAGTTCTAAATCAAATACAAATTAAATCAGAGCCAATTTTATACACCACATTCAAGTTCTGAACGGACCAAATAATATGAGGAAACAGGGTATCTTTGATGACCACTAGACATAAAACAGGACGGTAGATATTGTTGAAAATTGCTTAAAGTCGACATGAACATGTGTAGTTTTAATACTGAAAATGTTAAAAAAAATAAACGAGAGGAAAATTTTAGGCTTCCCCAGGTCTACCCCCTTAACAGGTCACACAAAGTAAATTGCTCAAAACAGTTAATCTCCGAAAACATTTAACAACCAGCTGAAAATGCCTAAAGCACATTAACATAACAGAACATCCCCCCTGTCAAGAGAGGTGCATTTTTTTCATTTCCCCAAAAAATCCAATATAAAACAATCTTTCAAGATTTATTTTTTATAGTGGTGTGAGTTTCGTTATTATTACCTTTGTCATTGTTGATTTAAATGCACAACTTACCGGTGTAAGTACATGGGGTTGTCTCGAAACGTTACCAGTCTATTTTGATGAACTTTCAAAGGGCAGTTGCAAAATGGAAATATCCCTGTGTGTAATTTTTCATCTCTTATTTATGAATTCCAATTTTTTGGGAAACTTCAATTTAGAAAATGGGAAAAAAAATTCTTAAAAAGAAAATAACTTAGATACAGTGGTGTTTTTGAAAGTGAAAAAAATTCTGTCAGAAGAGGGCTAGAATGCAGGATTTTGCATCATTAACCCCAGACCCCTTGCTGCATAGCTTGGCACGACAGCCACCGCTGCCGTCTGCATTTGTCAGAACCAGTGAATTTTGATTAGGTCCAATGAATTTTAATTTTCACAGGACTGAATTACAAGTACACCTGCATTCCTAATTTCTTTAGCTGCTGTTATTCATATTTCATTTTTGTACTTGAACAAAAAATCATAAAACTCTAATGTCTGCATAGAAATTTTCTGTGGTATTCTTACTTACTTACTTATTCATGTTTTTCGATACAGGATCCCTAGGGATTCTTTTCACCTGGCTCAGTAATTTCATTTTGCAGATATTCGTTGGGCATGTGACTTCCTCCTTGAATATCTGCTTTGTAATCTTCATAGACTAGATTTTCATTTTTCATCTGCAAACAAGTATGGCTCTGATTTCACTAGCTCTAAGGTCATGAAGGTCATTTATATATATGACAAATAACAGTGATCCAAGTACGGAGTCTTGTGGTATTACTGAGGTAACATATTCTCGGTCAGATCCTGATCCATGAACCTTTTGTGTTCTATAAGCTAGAAATTCTTTTATCAAACCAAGTATTGGATCTTCTATACCATAACTTAAAATTTTCCGTATCAATCTTTTGTGTGGAACCTTGTAGAATGTTTTTGAAAGCAGTCAACAAATAATCCTGAGTCTAGTGCTTCTGACCATTCATCCAAGACTTCCAATAATTGTACGGAGGTAGAGCGACCTATTACTATTGCTTTGAGACACATATGAATGAAGAACATGGACCTAGACAAAGATGCCCTCGCCAATGACAATCAATAACGAGATAAGTGATGTTTAAAATACTTGTCATCATTTGCGGTAATGCTCAAAGTGATGGTATAATATTGTGATTCCCTAATCAAGCAATTTTACATGTAGAATCATGACTTTAATTGTATTATGATAGATTGGTCATGCATTCAGTTTGTAGTAATTCTGCAAGTCTGTGAGACACAGCACTCATAATAACCGCTAAAATTGCAATCTTTAGTCTGAGAAATGAAAAAAAAATTATCAATCAACGAAAGAATCACATGCGACTTCTCTAGTAATAGAAAACCACCATTATTAACAGATTAATATACCCCCTGCACTCTTGGGCACTTTTTGGTATGACCAAAGACTTTGACTTGCTGTCCTGTCTGTAAAGATTTAAGATTATTTAAGATACAGTCATCACAAATTTTAATCCTGTTTTCACAACCATAGATGTTTTTTTTATATTGCCAGCCTATGATGCATGGCAATAAACATGTAAAAAGAAAACATTTCTGGCCCTTGATCCCAAAATTCATGTAATATTTTGTCAGAAGGAGAAATTTGTAAGCTTGTCACACTTATGACACTAAATAGTAAATGTAAGTTTTTAATATTTTTAGAAAAAAAAGTTACAATTGCAAAAGTTTTATGTGACCAATGAAATGATATGGAGTAAATGCACATGAAAAGAAGGTTGTACAAAGACATGGTAGATCGATATATATATGCAAGCAAAGGAACAACGCATTTATTGTAGTTCTTCATCTTAAAGTCACCATAAGGTGTATCTTTTGAATTGAAGGGCTTTCATACAATGTATTCAAAGTGTATTCCTTGTGGTAACCCTTTGAATAGAAACTGTAAATTTTTAAACAATGACTTTGAGATTGACATGTGACCTATTTAAAATAAACATGATATAAAAGAGCATACAAATATTTGATATTATTTCTTGAGTGCTGAGATATCGAACTTTCATGTTTCACAGATTTATTAATTATTATTATGAATAGTTGATATCAGAATTTATTAATGCATATTACTTTTGCCACATATGTGTTTCATACCTCATGTTATAGGGTATATTTCATTATAATGAAATTTTATGTATTTTTAGGTTGTTTTGCCTGTGGAATGGAAAATGGATTTAGAGTTTACAATGCTGATCCATTAAAAGAAAAAGAAAGACAAGGTATCCTACATCGCTTTTGAATTAGTCAATTACATTTCGTGATAAAATTAAATACTTTCATTCAATTTGACGTCATTATACAAAATACACATAACATCAGTCAACTGATTTCACTTCAGGGGCATTTTTCCTCAATGTCAGAAACTCTGTATTGATTAGACTCTTTACATTGGGATATCTAAAAAGCTGGAAGAGTCCGGGTGATAGAGACTATGTGTCTCCAAGAAAATCACTATTTTACTGTAATTGTTCTTATTTTCGCAGTGTACTTATTTTCACGAATTTTGCGGTCAACACTTTTCCGCGAAAATAAATACATGCAAATATGTATAAATGTGCGTAATTAGTAGCATAAAGGATAAATAGCATAAGTCTAATGAAGATACCGCGAAATTAAATACCTGCGAACTTGTATGCAGACAGAAATCCGCGAAAATAACTACCCACGAAAAAAAGTACAATTACAGTATTTAGTTTCTACCTAAGTTAAGGTAATAAATGTCATAATTCATTAATGTAAAAATATGCTTTTTAACTGAAAATGAATCCTTTATATTTCTATGAATTGAAACACCCACTGTTCCATCATAGTACATAAGTACAAACATGTAAATGGTAGCCAGGAATAATGTTTCTCATTCATTCTCATTGGTCATGTGACGAGACTTACAGACCCTTTTATCTCACTACTGACATAGTCAGGAAATGTAAAACTGGAAAGAAATTAGGGAAATGTTTATTTACAACTTTTCTGGACTGAGTCACCATACATCAATACGTCATTTAGAATTGAAGAATTGAAAAGAAGTGCAGCTCTAGAAAACATGGATTTGGTATTTGTATATTATATAAAACTGAAAATGATACTTTGATAGTAGGTGGAAGTGCATAATAAAATGATTTTCGTGGGCTTTTCGTGATAAATTGTGCATGTATGTATTTGTCAGCCGATTAAAAAACAGTTTCGCCTCAATTTTGCACACATGCAATTTTTAGGAAGCAAAAGGGCTCACTTATATACATTTACTCCTCATTTTCTCATTGTATACAAATAAATATTCATTTATTAATTTTTTGCATATTTTGTAGATTTTTCTGATGGAGGAATCAGACACGTGGAAATGCTTTTCCGATGTAATTATTTAGCCCTGGTAGGAGGAGGCAAAAATCCCAAATACCCAAATACTAAAGGTTTGTAATGTTTAGACAAAATCAAAACGGTATTATAAACCAATCATGTATCAGTTTTCAAAAAAAAAAAATTATTAAAAGCAGAATGTTACATTCAATATTTATTTTTTTTCCAATTGCTTTCTTCTTTTTTATACAGATTAAATTGAGGGGAAATTCCCATACTTGTTTTTGCAAATATTTGATACAATTTTTATCTCAACTGGCCCAAAGGGTCAGTGTTAGTTATGTATATACTGCCATCACTTTGCACCTGTTATCCATCTTCCCTGAGATTTTCATGTTTTCATCATGTCCTCTGAAATCACCAAAGCAAATTCAACTAAACTTTACAGGAATGGTTTATGGAAGGTCCTTAACAAAGATGGCTCATTTTGTGCTGCTAAAAAACTTGGCTCAAGCGCAGAACTAAGATAAACATAGGACCCTATGAGAAAGACACCATTTTCATCTTCTGCAGCAAATTAAAGCAACCTACTGGAATAATGAAGAGAAGCTTTTTTTTTGCACAAAAATTGTTCATTTTATGCGGATTCAACAAAAAAACATGGCTACAAGCAGGGGCATATAGTTGAACATTGGCCGTATGGAAAATCCATATTTTGACCTTTTCTTCTAGATCTGCAACACCAGAGGCAACTTCAAGCAAACTTTCCAGGAATGACTTATGGGGGGTGTTTTAGAAAGATTGCTCATTTTGTTTTAATCTGATTAAAAAAACATGACTGCCAATGCAGAACATATTTTAATGTTTACATTGGATGTTTGGGAAAAACATCACCTCCATCATCTGCTGTTCAGCATATTTTACAGGTGAGCAATAAGGCTCGGTCTCTGTGCCTCTAGCTTATTATACCTTCCCCACACTTTGTTGGAGGTATATAGTGTTCATGATGTCCATCCATCCGTCCATCCTTCATCTTTCTGAAACCAAAGATGGTATTCATTACTCCTCCTAAACCCCTGATTAGAATTTCATGATACTTATGCAGGAGCTTAATTACATATTATAGATGTGCACAATGTATATTGTTTTCCAATAAATCCTTTTTTCAGGATTTTATAGATAATACATGAAGAGGAGTGGGTAGGGGAGGGGGTGGGGGGCACAGTAATTCTTGTTTTGAACTTTTTTTTTTCAGGAAAATAGTCATGTTAATTACTGGACTGCCATTACTGATTGAAGTGATTTAACAATGTTGATTTCATCAGAATATTATCTGAATTACAGCGACAAAAAAGTTAAAAAATAAAATATCAACAATTTTAAAAATATAATAACCTTTAGCCGTAAGGTAAAAAAGAGTTCACAAGTAAACATATAGACTGATTAACTACAGTACAAGACATTTTTGTTCACTAAGGAATTGACTGTAATTACGAACAGCAATATACATAATTATGTACATGTACCTTAAATTGTACATTTTAACCTTCTACAAATTAAATTGCAGTTATGGTATGGGATGACCTAAAAAAGAAACATGTAATAGAACTTGAATTTTCTACAGATGTTAGGAGTGTTCGACTCAGACGAGACAGGTATGGAGAAGGAATTTATATATACAAACGCTCATTATGAAAACATTTACATGTATATTTATATCCTGGTACAGATGTAGTATATAACACCAACCAAATTACATACAAATACAATTTAGTTGCTTCTTGTGTAGAGAAGCAGCCAAGGAGATATAAGTAAAATCAGTCAAGGTTTTGTGAGGAAGGACCTCAAAATACTTTACTTTGGAAGATGGTATAATAGTTTGGTATAATACAGTTCATGCAAGCAAGCAAGCAATAAGCATTCGATCTTCATATCATTCTCAATGTTGAAAGGAACTGTTCTGGTTTTATAATAAGGTATATTTGTGAGTTTCTCTGCATTAGTACATGACAGGTTTATAAATCATTTGAAGGTGTCACTTACACCTCTGAGTAGACATTCATATTAGGTGTTGGTCAGTTAGTCAAACTGTTGAAATACAGTACAAACAGAGGCATTCAATTGAAAATCACTCAAATCTGACATCAGTGAATTGTGGGTGAAACGGGGTGAATGTCCGACAACAAACCTGACATTCACCGACATTCATGGATGTCCGAGAAACTGATAAACAGAGGATTAACTCACCTGCTGTTGTTAATTGTACTTGTCAATATTTATCTATTTGTGTATACGAAGTAATTATCTTCAAGTGCAATTTATTATTTTGGAAAAGCTTGCTTTTCATATTTCAAATAGTCGGAAGGTCGAGAGGATATTTTTAAAAAATATAACCTTATGCGTATGGCAGAAAATAACTTATAATTCGTATGAACATCGTGAATTATATGTGACTGTTAGAACTCAAAGTTGTTAACAAATCATATTATATAAAATAATTTGTTACTTGTTAAATATAAATAATTCACATGAACGTCAGCGTTAAAATTGCATAATTTAGTTTTGTTAGGTCAAGGATAATCTTTGTGAGTGATGACCTATAAATAGCACGCTACATGTATAAATAAATTTGAAGTAAAAAAATATAAAAATCAAACGAAAAATAGCTTCAGAGGAAATCAATATTCACTAATCCTTACAGGGAATATTTCAATGAATATTCAGTTCCAAGAATTACTTAAAACATTCCACAAAAGCATTTTATTATTTTTTTACATGATGCCACGCTCAACGGACGGTGAAATTCTTAGTAGGTAACTTTTCTCATTTTTATGCTAACATCTGCATAAATGTGTTTTATCCGAAAGAGCTTTCCAATAGTATAAAAGTTCCTTTTTGCTGAGATAATAATTTAATTCTGAAATGCCTTGGCAAATTTTTGGAGAGACCACGTCCATGTCACTAGATCTTTGGCTCCTATTCTTGTCACAAACAATACGTGCGAGCCTATTTTTAAGGGGAATCTGCTAAACTGTATTATGATTGGTCATAAAAATAGAAATTCCATGATTCAATTTCTAGCAATCCGAACTTTCTAGCATGTCAGTATGAGAAATTACGGAGGCTTATGTTTTGAAATTAGACGTGTTTTACCCACTATTCTCAGTCGAATGGAAATCAAGGAGATATTCCTACATACAGGGATGTGATACTTCCGCGGAATCGCGGATTTCCGCGGGTCCGATCCTGACCGATTCCGTTTTTATATGTAATTGTATACTTCCGCCAGGCTGATTTCCGGTTATTTCCGCGGGTCATCAAATGTTTGAATCTCATCCCTGTACATAGGTATATGTTTCATCGAAGCTATTCATTTGTCTTTTTTATTCGTGGCATCGGAAATACGATTTTTGAAAGGGAAGTCACACGAAAACCGGCTGTCATTGAGTTTATTTTTTCCTCTTGATATTAGCCTAAACTTTTTTTTTAAAGAAACAAATAGGACACTAAAACTCCGACAATTCTAGTGGAAGTCCGACTTTCACCGGCATTTATCAATTGACCCAACATCAAAGAAAATTACCAACGATTTTTGGGGTGAAATTTTACCAGCAAAAGGGTGTAAATTGTCGGACCAGGGGGATTTTCAACTGAATGCCTCTGTTTGTACTGTACTAGAGTAAACTGATGTCGAGAGGAATCCAAAGAAACAAACCCCACAAAGTATCTATATAACCTTTCTTTAGAATTAGTTTAGTAGTAGGATGTTCATATATGGTATGCGACTTTTTGTGATGAGAGCTTACTGCTGGAAACATATTTGTAGACATTTTGACTTTTAACTTGATTTTAAGGTAATTTTTGACATATCTAATCTTGCTTCTAGAAGCTAGTTGTTTCTTGGTAAGGTGTTCACATTTGATATGTGACTTTCTAATAATGAAAGCTTTCTGTCTATACCATATATTTGTAGACACTATTACCTTGACCTTGCACTGAGGGTAGTTTTTTACAGATCAAGTTCAAATTCGGTTCTGGTCGGTTGATTTTGTGCAGAGTTATGGGCCTTGGACTTAGTGAAATTTGGAAAAAAAATGGTTTCCACAGTTTTTTTTTTACTGCATGACCAAAAGATTGGATATTTGGTACATGAGTGTATCTAGTTGAGATGCAGATCAAGGGCTGATTTGGTCTTGATTGGTTGATTTTGTACAGAGTAACAGTCCTTGGACTTAGTAATGTTTTTAAATACTTAAGTTTCTCTCCCTTTTCTTTACAATGTGTGAACGTGTTGATTTGGTGTCTGGTATATTATTGTATGTTTATATGTATGCCTTGAGGGCAATTTAAAGAACAAAAAAAAAAAAAAA
>MJUU01009973.1:4844-41302 GCA_002080025.1 Modiolus philippinarum | reverse complement strand
TTGTAATTACTGAGAAACTGACCTAATCACAAAAACTTAACATGCTCACTAGACTGTGAAATTGAGGTCTAGGACAAAAGCCATATGACAGACTGTCATGTACAACCAAAGACCAACCCATATACCAAATATCATTGACCTACCACTTGTAGTTGTTGGGAAACTGACCTAATCACAAAATCTTAACATGCTCACTAGACCGTGAAATTGAGGTCAGGGGCGAAAGCCATATGCCAGACTGTCATGTACTACCCAAGACCAACCCATATACCAAATATCATTGACCTACCACTTGTAGTTGCTGAGAAACTTACCTAATCCCAAAAACTTAACATCAAAGTTTACGCCGTCGACGCTGTCATACTTTGTACGCACATGTCTCGCTTTCCGCGACTTTTTTCACGGGCGAGACAAAAAAATTGATGGGTGTTCCATGGGACACTTGTGTAGCATGCACTACAGAAGAACTATTTAGGACAAGTGTACCTCTCAAATCTGTAAAATCAAAATTTTAAGTATCAGGTGCACAATTAAATCAAGTGATCAACAAATTCTGAGAGGTTGGCTGGAATATGATTATAGTTTTGAAAGAGTACCACATTAACAAACTAAATTAACAAATGAGCTATTTATGCTCAGTGAAGCTCTAAAATCTGTAAAATCAAAATATTATGTATCAGATGCACAACAAGATCAGGTGACATACATGTGAACCTCCCGGCGGGAGGCCAAAATCTCCCGCCTTTTTGCCCCTCTTCCGTCCCTCCCGTTTTCTTTTCAGATCTTCCACGTTTTCAAAGTTTCAACAACGAAAATTTCAAGTCGCCATTTTCGTTATTTTTGTTGAGAAAAACTCCAAGTAACTCTTAAGAACCAATACAGGTGACACAGGTAAACATTATGAGAAGGCTAATTAGGATATGAGTGGTGATGATTACATAACTATTACTGCTATAGTGCTAATTAATTAACAACTTTATAGCCAAGGATGTATGTTTCCACGGGTCAATGAACAACTTAGGCAAAAAAAAAAATATATTCTTGTTTCCTGCTTCCTGACCGACCCTGTATTTTTGTTGCTGACCCTAAAAATTTCATGCTGTTCGTGAAAAAGTTAAGAGCAGAAACAGACATTTTTATTGGCAGTTTGGTGAAAAATATTACAGTCAAGCTTCAAAACGTAACATCGCTTATTCACTTTGTTGAATATTGCCATAATTAAGTTAAAATTAGCCATAATTGATCAAAAACATTGAAACATAAACCAGAGGCTCCCAGGAGCCTGTATCGCTCACCTGGTTCTCAGTTGCCACAATCAAGGTAACAATGTAAGTTATACAGTTGATCTTCAGTTTCTCAAACTTTCGTGGGTCGGACACCAGTTTTGAAGTCGAGACGTGACGTCATTTTGAAAATGGCAGTCAACAAACAATTTTCAACATCGGTTTTGAAGTCGCAACATCAATATCTATAAGAAATCAAACTTCATTGAAATCGGACAATGTTGAATTTTCCCGCCTTTTTTGGCGGCCATTTTAAAAATGGCGGTCAACAAACAATTTTTAACATCAGTCTTGAAGTTGTGACATCAAGACCTATTTGGAAACCAAATGTCATTGAAATCGGACAATGTTGAATTTTTCCGCTTTTTTTGGCGGCCATTTTGAAAATGGTGGTCAACGAACAATTTTCAACACCGGTTTTGAAGTCGCAACATCAATATCTATTTGGAAACCAAATTTCATTGAAATCAGACAATGTTGAATTTTTCTGCCATTTTGAAAATGGCGGTCAACGAACAATTTTCAACACCGGTTTTGAAGTCGCAACATCAATATCTATCTGGAAACCAAATTTCATTGAAATGGGATAATGTTGAATTTTCCCGCCTTTTTTGGCGGCCATTTTGAAAATGGCAGTCAAGGAACAATTTTCAACATCAGTTTTGAAGTCGACACAGCATGGCAAACATTTCATCAGTTAACATTTGACCTTCATCTTCTATAGTTTTAGAAATAAAAGATGAAAAATACGAAAATTTTAAAAATTCGGTGAAAAAAGGCCAATAACTCCTACAAGGGTTTATGGATTTTCTTCAAAATTTCAGGGTGGGTAGACCTTGATATGCTGAACATTTTTACAATTTACACTTGACCTCTATCTGTTACACTTTTTGAAATAAGAAATGCAAAAATTTTGAAAATTTAAAGGAAAAAGGGCTATAACTCCAAGAGGGGTTTTCAGATTTTCTTCAAAATTGCAGGGCAGGTAGATCTTGCCAAGCTGATCATTTTTACGCCATGTCAGATTTTTGGTATCTGTAACGGTTTCGAGTTATTAGCCAAAAACTGCAATTTACCCCCATGTTCTATTTTTAGCAATGGCGGCCATGTTGTTTCACCAGACGACTAATCGAACACAATTTTGAGAAGCCATACCCTGGTGATGATTCAAGTCAAGTTTGGTTACATTTGGCCCAGCGGTTTCAGAGGAGAAGATTTTTGAAATTGTTGACGGACGGACAGACGGACGACGGACGCATAGTGATGGCAAAAGCTCACCCTGGCATAGCCAGGTGAGCTAATAAAATTGGCACCCCTTTCCGGAAATTGAAACAAAAAACGGACTGGATCGGAAAGGATACGTTATTTTTCCGAATCTTCCCAACAAAACGCGAAAAAAACATTTGGTAAAATAAAATAAAATGCCGACCGACCGACCCTATTTTTCAAAGTGTGGTAGCAGGAAACAGACATATATTTTTTTTTGGCCTAACGGCGATCACCTGTCAATCTAGCTTTACCTGTATGACTATTAAGATCAAATGTCTTTAAAAGTGCAAGAACTTCCAATTTTAGTGTTTTTGAACTAAATAGATACATAGATAATGATAACCGTTTTTATGATGATTATTTTTCAATTATTTTGCGAAAATACGTCTTGGTTGTCTCCCCTTCATTTTTTGTCTTCAACTAAACTGATTATTTTTCAGTACTGTTGAGATTTTATGCTATTTCTGGCAATTCGTTTAGACATTAAAACTTATTTTTCTAATAAAAATAAGCATTAATAAGTGTTTTAAGCACCATTTGCTTGAAATTTTACAAAATCTTTTCTTTCACAAAAACCATATTTACAATCAAAGTCCCAAAGGGACTGGTGGATTAGTGTCTATGATGGCAATGTTCAGTATCTAATCTATTGATATTTTATGTACACTGTCCAATAGTGTCCATGTATGATATGAATAATTGCCTGTCTATGTCGTGCATAATTACTTAATTTTTACTATCATAATGGGTCTAATTATAATGATGATATCAAAACCAAGAAAGGTACAAAAACCATGTTTTGCTCATCAAGAAAATTAACATGTCTTTCTGACAGTCAGCAAGTATTTACTGGTGGCCATCTTCATTTGATCACACCAGCCAATCAATGGCAATCAAACCATAAGAGACAAATATTCAAAGAATTTTGATTTAATACCAGAAACCTATTACATAGTATGGGTTCCCTGCTGTACACTCAACATAGACTAAACAATGACAGCACCATCTTGATCAAGTACAGTTTGAAATTTAATTCTAAAGAAGAGACCTGAATGAAAGGTTTGTGAATGCTGACAAGACATGAGCAGCAATACCCTGCTCTTTAAGGAGATAAGAAACACACAAAGACATGAAAACGATGATCTGTGCCAAGTTCTTTGTGCAACAATGCATCTCAATTCGTGCTATGATATACATTCTCATGCAATTGAAAAATGACTGTTATGCATTGTAAAATACTCAAATGACATTATCTCAAGTTTTGTTTGACCAAACTCTGATCAACGGCAATTAACACGCAACACCCCGTACTGAACATTGTTGGACGAACGGCAATCAACAGATCAACACCCTTGCCTGATCCTATTTTGAATTTAGTCAATTCCAACCCTGATCGTTGCAAAATATCGCCTGTTTCGGAATATGCACCTTGACAACTGTTTCCAGGTAATACTTTGTATTTTCCGATGTACAACTTCTTCAGTATTTTGTTTTGAGTCGGCCATTACATGTATACCTAACACGGACCTCGGAGAAGACACTAAATGACAATCGCAACAAGTATAATGGAACAGCCAATGTGGAACAGCCGTACTTTTCCATTCATTGATAACTAGAAATGTAAACAAACATTACGTCTTCCGTAGATTGTAAATAATGGACTGTTGTTCTCGACGGCTACTGAATTTGATTTTTAATTTCCAATGCGTTGTTCTTTCATGATTTATTTCAAAACAGCCACATCGCTTCATTGACGGTTCAGGGAAGTACGTTTACGCCATTCATACAGATGTAAATAAAGGCATCGGTCTTCCATATTCATACATCTACACACAAAATTTTATGAATGAGAAATTCATTCGGTGATTAATTAACGAATTTGGGCACCATTTCAGTGTTGAAAAGTTCGGGCAATCAAATTAATGTTCAATGAAAATAGACTATTGAGTGTCAGAGTTTTTTTATGAGATCAGAAAGATGGTTACGATTTTTCCTGAAAAGGATTCTTTTAGCATGGGTATGATCACTAATAAGAAAAAGAAGGGAAACGGGGAATGTGTCAAAGAGACAACGACCCTAAGGGGAGCAATAACAACTCAAAGCCACCATAAGATCTTCAATGAACGGTGAGGAAACCCCACACCCAACGGTAGGTCGGAGTTGGCCCCTAAATCAAAGAGTAATCAAGTTCAGCGAAATAAGCATCTTCCTAGACTCCGATAGACATAAAGTGAACTAACTAGAAAACAAACAAGACACACAAAGGCTTAATAAATTTCCTGACTTAGGACAGGCGCAAACCTGCTGCGGCGGGGTTAAACTAGTTTTATTGGGCCAAAACCTTCCCCCTATAGCCAATGTGATAAATAAAAAAACGATTGCCTGAGGTTGGTCACCTGGGTCGTAACATAGGATATAATTCTATCCTTTGGAGAGACACTAATCCAAAAATCAAATAATTCATTAAAAACGAAAAGTACCCATACTTCCTTTTACTAATTATACTAACAAGTAAGACACTAACTGTTCGACACCCAATGCCAAGATCATTGAATACATCTAACACATGACATTCTTGGAGAACCGGTAAATTGTTCTGTATGTGGAGCAGTCTCTGAATATTACTAATATCATAAGGCAAAATCTCCCCACAAGGGCCTACATGTATGGAGGGGTGATCAAAGAAAATATAATGCTGCATAAATGACTGCATTCACCAAAACTATCAGAGGAAAACATATAAACGGTTAAAAATAGGTCGACGAAAAATCTCCACCAAGTGAAGAACATATCTTGAAAGTTTGGTTGGAATTGGACCAGCAGTTTTGAAGGAGTTGTGGATTCAAAACCGCCAGACTCACCAATGAGCAATTTTAGCTCCGTGAACTTCTAAAATCTGTAAAATCAAAATTCTAAGTATAAGGTGCACATCTACACCAAGTGAACAACATACCCTGAAAGTTTGGTTGGAATTGGACTAGCAGTTTTGAAGGAGTTGTGGATTCAAAAACCGATAGACTCACAAATGAGTAATTTTGGCTCCATAAACCTCTAAAATCTGTAAAATCAAAATTCCAAGTATCAGGTGCACAACTACACAAAGTGAACAACATACCCTGAAAGTTTGGTTGGAATTGGACTGGTAGTTTTGAAGGAGATGCAGATTCAAAAACCGACAGACGACACAGGATGATGGCGACGTAAGACGATGGATAGTAATCCTTATGTGTCGACTCTGCTTAAAGCAGGTGACACAAAAATTGATTTGTGTTTACAAAATGCATATTATGACTGAGAAAAAAAATAGTAATGGTGCATTACATGATACCCCACCATGTTTCACAAAATTTCTAAGTTAAAAGGGGCATAACTCCAGAATTATGTGTACCTCTGAACCTAAAACTATACTTGGCCTGTGTTTTGTGGTAAACAACTTCTATGCCAAGTTTGAAGACCTTGTGTTATTTCTTTCACAAGTTATCAGTCGGAAACTTTAAAATTCGCAAAATTTCAAAGTTTCAAGGGGAATAACCCCAGAACCCCTTGGACCTCTGAACCCAAAATGGAACTCGACCTGAGTTTTGTGGTAAACAACTTGCATACAATGGTTGAAAACCATGTGTTATTTCAATCACAAGTTATCAGTCGGAAACCTTTGGGGGACAGATGGACGGACGGACCGACAGACGGACGGATCGACACAGGACTGAGGGTATCAAATAATACCTCGCCACTTTGTGTGTCGGGGTATAAAAAACCATAATACAGCTATAAAATATGGACAAAAATGCCAACAGCAAAATTTGTGTAGATCAAAACCTCAACCCTGTATTAAGTGACCACCTGTCTTATAAATGTGACCTTCTATTGTGGTTCCCTTGACAAGTCACATAAGACAGATTTGACTGTATACCTGTACGGAATCCAGCATATCAATACATATCATTTTCTGATTTCTGCTAAAATCGAGAATCGAGTACAACCTAAATTCTTAAAATTTTCTGATTTTGGTATGGAAAAATCAAAAAAAGAACAAACAAATGCATTTAGCTACATGAAAATAGACACTCTTGTCTCACTTAAGAATATTTTATAATTTTATCACATAAAATGGTTAAAAAAAAAAGATGATTTAAAAATGTAATAAAATTGAGAAATTAGAAGATGATAAATATGGATACATACCATGATACGCTTACACTGTATCATGATACAATATTTTATTGACAATACTCATTCCTACTAAATAAGTTTTAAATATTATTGTCATGTACAAATGTTTGTTCAGACAGAAACAACTTTCCAACTAGTTGGTCTGAATGTCTAACAACATAATAATGTATGGTAAATGTTTTCAAGATCAATCTTTACTTTAGAATGTTTTCAAGAACAATCTTTGCTTTAGATAAAATCTGGCATGCACAGCACCATAGTTAACTTTACAAGTGTAGGTTATAAAATATATATACCTTTCAATTCCATATGTACTCTGTATGCTTTCTGAGCTGTTGTTAAATGGAAATAATGAACCTTCATCATCAACAATCTGGGAAACAATGTCGTCAAATGCTGATAATTTGTCGCCACCAAATCTTTCACTGAAACTTGTCTGTTCAAAAAATCCTGAGTCCAGATGTGTCCTACTGCTTTTTATTGTGTTGGCATTAACATCACTCCAGAACAAGCTGAAGTCAACAGGTTGTGGTTCACTTCCATCACGATGAATATAAGGTTCAGGTTGGTTATCAGGAGTCTACAATTAAAATGAAAAGTATATATGAAAAAGAAAGGAAATGGGGTAAATGTCAAGGAGACAACATCCCATATCCAGGTTAAAACGACAAAAAACAAAACATCTAGGGGTACAGATCTCTCTTATTCTACTGACCGTCTTTACTGAAAGTACATCACATATTACCAATTATTTTCAAGGTCCATTTTTAAAAAAGTTACTATGTAATTTATTTCCTCTATATGCCACCCTCATCTAACGCCAAAATTTTCAGTGGTCCCAAAGGTGGTTATATATAAAGAGAGTGCACTACATAGACAATGGAGGTGCATACAATCTTGTGCTAGGTTTACACCATATAATATATCTGCAAGCATGGTGTAGTAGTGAGACAAGACTTGACAACTTATAACGCCAAGTATTCTTACAATCGACTTGATGAGTGCCCTGTGTTTGCCTATATGTTGTAATCATCCACTAGCTTCAGACTCTAGTGTTTTTGTTGGGCAACAGATGACAGTGATTGTCAGAGTGCTTTGCTAGTTTAATTTATGTTTGTTGGGAATCCACGCATCCATGACCAGAAAAGACATGGATATAGCATTAGCAAAGAATTCCACTCAAACCGGTGCTAGGGCCCTTCTTGAACTTATTGTGAGGTATGGGCAAAGCTCATTGTTGAAAGCTTCATGGTGACTTCTAGATGACTCTAACAACAATAAAAGCGTTGTTCCTTTGCTTGTTTTACCATGTTTTTGTAGACACTTTGTTTTATGTGCATTTACTCAATATCCTTTCTTTTACCAGTGAAATTACAGTGGAACTTCGATGGCTCGAATTGCAGTAACTCAAACACCATGGATGCCTTGAACCCTTTTTTGGTCATTTGGTCAACTTTAAGAATAGTTAAACCTCGAACACCCTGTTGGCTCGAACTGTTTTCAATGGCCCCTTGAGTGTTCGAGCCATCAAAGTTCGAATGTAGCTATTACCACTTAATAATTCGTAAAGGTAGTCTCGCCTGCTCACTCCACTATCATTCTAATTTGGCCTATATAAGATGTGGTTGCTAAGAAGAATTCCAAGAGACAATTGGTCTTTGACAGTTTCAGGAAATTTACCAAAATTGGTAAACAAAATTTATGAAATCTAACCATTGAAAATATTGTTTTTTTTTACTAGAATTCATCAAAACACATGGTTGCTAACAAGAATTCCCAATAATTGCTGGTCTTTGAGATTTTCAGGAAATTAACTAAAATTGGAACCATATTTTTAAATTCTTAGTTTTCAGAATTATGTCTTGTATGAAGAAATGGCTAAATATTTGATTGTATGCAAAATTTTCAAAAATTGTTAGTCTTGGACATTTCAGGAAATTTACCAAAGTTGGAACCAGAATAAAATTCTGAAAGCTTATTGTGCATGTTGTGTATCTATGGACTATATGCAATAATTCTACATCAAAATTTAAGTCGTTATTCTCAGTTGAGTATAAACATTGTTGATATATGGATCTAAAAAGAAAATTTAGCCAAATTCATTGAAGCGGAAAAAATAGGTCAAAGTGACATAATTCTGGTATGGATGTTGGTTACTACTAAAGATGTAACCACTTACCAAAAATCATCAGTCTGTGGCATGTAGGTGCTGAGATATGGTGCAAACAAAAAAATTTCATACAAAAAAACTAAGTCAAGCTAATGGAAAAATAAGGAAAAATTGGAATTATTTTTGTCAAAAAATTAACTTGGGATACAATAAGGAAGTTGTACTGAATATTGTGTCAAATTTCATTGCTATTGAATATGATTTGAGAAAGTTATTGAAGTTCCAAAAAAGTTTAACTTTTGGGTTAACCAAATGTTAACGACGCCGACACCGACGATGATGGAATCTATGGTCGCTATGTCTCGCCTTCGCGACATTTGTCGCAGGTGAGACAAAAATGAAACATTTTGAGTTTTTTCCTTCATCATGTTCACTTAAATTTCATATGATATGATGCCTTTACTATAGTCTCTATTTTGCAGATCGAATCAAAACATTGAAAAAATCTGTGAAGGTAAATTTTTTCCAAAAAAAAATGTGTTATGATTTTCCTACATATCGATTGTGTCCCACTCTGTGCATAAAACTTCTAAAAATCTGTGAAGGCTATTTCAAGTTATGGGGACCCCAGAGAAAACTCAAGTGAGATCCCTCCTGATCACAGCGTGATCACACCGTGATAGGTGAGAATAGGTGGGATTTAGCATCACACCTGGGAAACAAACGAGATTATTGTGTGACATGTGAGAATTTGTTGGTACAAGTGAGATCTCGGTGTGATAAGTGAGATTTAGGTGTGATATTTGTAGGCAATATCTCGGCGGGATGGAAGTGTTTGAATATTAATATGCTTTTTCACCCTCCCATTTTATGGCCTTAAAATCATTAAATTTAAACCAAAGAAATTTAATATTAACCCAAAGTGGGCAGATAATGAACAAATTGTTAACAAATACACGACGTAGAGTTGATTTTACGTCAACCTTCACTCTCGATCTGTTTATTGATTTTGAACCTGCAGTGGTAGAACTTCAATTATGATCAGCAATGAACTTTAATTCTCATCTTTTTACAATATTTGCAACCAAACAACTGTTTTAAAAGATTTAATTGAATTCTTTGAAAAAAAAAACGGGATAGCAAAGTCATGATGCCAAACAATTGTTGTAAACTACGACTACGTCGTCATTGTTAAAAGTGAAAGTGTCTGTTGAGGATAAAACGCATTTGACATGTGCAGACACATGAATGCAGCGAAAAGGATGAAATCTGAAAATTATTTGTTACCGATGGTTAAATCTATTTATCCTCAAATGCCAGCTTTTACTATACAAATAAAGCCCTACGTATATTCCCTTGCTGTATTCTACACAGCTGTATCTTGTACACTATACAGGATATCGATTTAAGCCACGCCCACTTCCAGTATTTATGGACAGACAGAAAACCCCAAAATATTCATTTTTTGATTATATTTTCCATAAAATGTCTTTAGATATCAAATGTATTTGTATTCGGCACAAAACAGATTGAAATG
This sequence comes from Modiolus philippinarum, assembly GCA_002080025.1. Taxonomy (NCBI): domain Eukaryota; kingdom Metazoa; phylum Mollusca; class Bivalvia; order Mytilida; family Modiolidae; genus Modiolus; species Modiolus philippinarum. The sequence goes on along the minus strand of MJUU01009973.1, from coordinate 30,930 downwards.
CTCGTCAAAGGCTCGCACGTCAATCTGTTTCTAAGCCTTGTACAAATACAGTTGATATTTAAAGACACTAACTATATATTGTCTATATATATATTAAAAAATTCTTGAAATAATATTGATGTCTCGTATTTATCTTCCGTGTTATGAAATATCCCGAATGTCCGATATGTCGATGAATCTGATTGGTCAATGCAATACCTTATCTAATCAGCCTCAATGTTACTTAGCATCAACTCGGCGCATTTTCAAAGAAGGATGGAGACATGGCAGCACATTAAAAACGCTGTTACAACACATTTAAAACGTTTCTTTTATAAAGTTTTTCGTATCGCAACGCTATCCATATCACAGAATATTCTGTCAAAGGGCAAATTTAAAAATAGATTCGATCCTGAAATCAGAATATGTCTATCGTAGGCACTGTCAATGATTGTCTGAAACCTTGTTTAAATTCTTTAGCTTAAGAACGATGTCAGACCCTCGGACTGACACTTTACAGTTTTTTACCGGTCCTTTGTGTCAAAATATTTGTTTTGAACCAACACAGCCCTTGCAGACTGTAACGATGCCATTGTATGTGCTCATTTTCATTGTCCCCTATATATGTTTTTTAAATAATGATGATTTCAAAGAACTTAAAAATACATCAGGGTTTAGTATTTTGGGAAAAGGGAGTTTTGTGCAAAAATGATATGAACATTTGGGAAAGACTTGATCAAGCTTTTTACCCAAGGTTGTAGAATGCTTAAAAAAATCCATGCACATGTACATACACAATCATTAACAGCTGGAATTTACAATATTTAATTGAAAATTGAAAAAATATAGAAATAATACTGGGAAGGGGATATGTACTAGTAACTTCCTGGAGAAAGGTTATGGTAGGTACGGAGATGCTGACAAAAGGGTCAGTTTTTCAGGTCTGAAATATAATATGTGATGGGGATAAGAAATATCAGAAGACATACAATGTAAATCAATGGGTCTGAATTACTTCTTCAGACATTTCATAAGATTGCAAATTACAACATCCAATTTATACATTTAACCACAAAATTAATATTCAGATAATTATAAACAATATAAAACATTATCAAATAAATTGTATTTAAAAAAATACACATATATAAAAGCTATAGAGGGTTTCCTTTTTTACATTGGCAAAATATATGGAAAGGGTTGGTTTAAATTTGACTGTCTGCACACCTGTACCTACAGATATGTTAAGTGACCCTCCCTTGAATAACACCCCTCCCTAGAAAGCTGTTAATCATGAAGAAACAGTCTGAATTTGGATAGAAAAAAAAACTGAAAATTTTAACAACCAAGATCACAGATGGGATTAATTTTGCAATAATCACACCTGAGATTGACAATATCACAGCCGAGATCATGGGTGGGATAAAATTGTGTGAAATTTGGCGAGATTTCAGATGGGATCTTGTCAAGATCCCAGCTGGGAAAACTAAAATCACATCTGTGATCCCAGGTGAGAAATAAGGAATCACAGGTGTGATTTTAGAAAATCACAGCTGATATCCCATCAAATATCCCACAATTTTTTCACGCCTATCACCGCTGTTATCACGGATGTGACTCAGCTGAGATCCCATGTGTGATCACACAGGACTTTTCTCTGGGGGACATAGTGCTTATTCTCAAAATATGCACTTTTTGGTATAAAAACTAAGTTTGTCCCCAAAATTGTTTTCATATCTTATTCAATATGGAAAGGGACCTTCCTCTGATCAGTCAACACTGTGTATAAATTTTATGAAAATATATGAACGTCATTTGATGTTGTCATACTACATCACAATGGACATAGACCTAATTCTCAAAATATTAGATTAGGCCTAAGAAAATAAATTGTGTGTTTGCAGACAAAACGAAAAGTCCAAATGCCTTGCAGGACATTCGAAATGCAAATAAGGACAATGAAGGCAAAGTTGCCAGACCGAAGATAAATTTACAGGACCTACTGTTTCATCACATATAGGAAATGTCCCATTTTTTACCTGACATTCGGTCCTGTTGGCTGATAATTTTTGCCAGACCGACTCAAGTTTTGCCTGATTGTACAAGTCCATCCCCTGACTGTTTAGTACACCAGCTGAAGATGTGCAATATGAAGTAGAGGGGTAACGATTCACCGATGAATCGATTATATCGATCCAAAGTGAAGACGATTCCCATATCGTATCGTTGGTTCGGAATCGCGATACCGAGAAGTCATTGTAATAATGTTTTCTGACTTGTACAAGTCAGATTGCAAATTAAGCTTAAACTTTTATTAGCTACTGTGAATTCATTTAATTTCGTGGGTACCAGTTTTCGTGGGTAGAGAAAAAAAGACATTTTGTGGCGTATGTAAATTCATGGATTCCCACTTGTTCCAAGAAAAAAAATAATTTATTAATAAAAGATTATAAAATTCATGGCTTCAGTACCTTCAGTATTGATGTCAAAACACCAAAATTCAGAACTGTACCTGTAATTAAAGTGTCACCTGTAATTAACAATTCATAGTGATGTATAGATATTTTGTAATTAGGTAACCATCTGACATAACCGTACTCCATTCGCTATTTATAAATAGACACCTGTATTGATTGCAAAATAAACATGTCTTTTTCAGCAGAACATAATTAAAACTTTAAAAGTTTAATTAATAATATGATATAAAAACTGAATTGGGATGGTTCTTGTCCAAAATTCTTAACTGTAAATCAACACTTTAGCGTAATTGATAAACAAAACAGGAAGCCAGTAACTGCTAATTTGTTAACTGGGAAACACTTGGAAATAAAGCATTTTAACTTATTCTACTGCTATTAAAGGTTCAAGAGAATGCATATTTACCTATTGTTGGATATATCAGTTAGTTTGGGGCTCAGGTACAAGTGCAAGGTTTATGGCCTTCGTTGATTAGGTCCTTCATTATGTTCATTCATTTGTGTTTGAAACTTGCTCAAGAAAATTACATTTCATTGGGTATTTGAATTCGTGGTTTGGGGACACCCATGAAAACCACGAAAATTGGTACCCTACGAATAAAAATGAATTCACAGTATTTCAATACTTTTCTGATTTTTTAGCTATTTACTGATAATTTTTATGCATACTTTATTGGCTATCTGTTGTGATAGATAAAGTCTTGGAGGGTGACCTATAAGTATTGGCGGGTGAGCTTTGAAAATTACCCCTCTGGGAATTGTAATCTTTCTTCTGAGTAAAATGACTTTCAAATGATGTGTGAAATTATGATTTTATGAATAACCTGGCATTAATACACTACATAGATCTACAATTGTTTCATCTGAGGATAACATACATAAGAATCAGTTATTACTTACTTTTCACCACTTTTGACTTGATGAAGTCAGAATTATTTATCATTAATTACAATTTGACTTGTACAAGTCAGAAAACCTAATTTAATCAAGGGGAATAGCCCAAAAAATCTACCAACACTGACTTCCTCAAGTCAGATAAAACTGACTTAAACATGTCAATCCCCTGACTGCTAAAACTGCAACATTTCATCAAAATCCAAGCAGTGCTTTAGGAGAACATGCGCTGACAAGGATCACCCCTCCCCATTTCACAGAAAATATTCAAAGACAAATTATCTCCCCTTCAAAACTTCAGACAGCACTCATATTACTTCATGCACATCTTCAGGTGGTTTACTACAACTGTGTAACATTTCATTAAAATCCAAGCAGTCGCTTAAGAGAACATGCGCTGACAAGGTTTGTCCACCCCACTTTTTCCAGAAAATATTCAAAGACAAATTATCTCCCCTTCAAAATTACAGGCACTAAGTATATAACTTCATGCACATCTTCAGATGGTGTACTACAACTGTGTAACATTTCATCAAAATCCAAGCAGCTGTTTAGGAGAACATGCGCTGACAAGATTCACCTCCCCCTTTTTCCAGAAAATATTCAAAGACAAATCATCTCCCCTTCAAAATTTCATACATTTTTGTACAGCAACCATATTACTTCATGCACATCTTCAGATGGTGTACTACAACTGTGTAACATTTCATCAAAATCCATGCAGCCGTTTAGGAGAACATGTGCTGACAAGGTTCGCCTCCCCTTTTTCCAGAAAATATTCAGACGAATTATCTCCCCTTCAAGATTTCAGGCAGCAATCATATTACTTCATGCACATCTTCAGATGGTATACTACAACTGTGTAACATTTCATAACAAGTGAGGACCCAAATTGATGTCTCGCCCGTCCCTACTTGGTCGCAAAATTGATGTGAAAACTAAAACTGCCTATTTCAGAAAACATAACATGTTCACTTGACTAAGAAATAAGTTTAACCGACAAAAGCAATATAGCAGACTGTCATGTATCACCCAAAACCAAATTGCCAAATATCAGTGACCTACCACTGAGAAACCAAACACGTTCACCAGGCATGGGGTAATGCTAATTTGTAATTGTAATGCCCTATAATGCATTACAATTTTACAAAGTAATGCATGTAGTGTGCAATGCTCCATTTCTAGCATTACATGTAATTGTAATATAATGCATTACATTTCAAAAATGCCTGTAATTTAAGCATTACATGGCATTACATCGCATTACTTTTTCTACTTTGAACTTTGAGTAAAGGTTTTCAACTGTATAAATCTGTTTTAGTGAAATGTATTGGAACTCCAAGTAAATTTTGAACATTGTTTTTTCTCTTATATCTGCCAAGGTTGCAACTTATCTAAAAGTATAAAAAAAGTAAAAAAAAATATTGTGTTTTTATTCAGAATTTTATAATGAAAAACATTAAATTTCAATTCTAGTTTTGGAAATTTGCAATCCTTATTTTACAAAAACAAACACAAGCTTCTAGTGATCAGAGTAGAATTAATTCAAAGATCAATGATTGTCACATGTAAAACTCTTAATTAGTTTACATTTCAATTAATTCCTTTCCTTTGATAAGTGGGTTTATGGCTTTAAATGGTGTTAATTAAAGTGTCAGTTATAAGAAACCAGCCATGTCTAGGGAACTGAACAGAACTTTTTTCTCAAAAACTACATATAAAGTTCATTCTTTAAATTTTAAAAAGATCACATGAACTTAACACAATAAGGGTGAAATGAGCCCACATTTAGGCCAAAAATAAAAAAATTGTTTGTTTCCCCTCCCATGACCGACCCGCTAAAATTGCTGCTACCCAAAAAATTTTATCGACCATTGCTGTTCAACATTTTTTTTTTTGGTTTAGAGTTAACAAGAGTTTGCATTATTTAAATATATTTGAAATTTTAAGTAGAATTTTTTATTTGAAGAAAAAATAAAATAATTTTCCTACCTACCTACCCATAACCTGAACATAGGAGGGGAAACAAAAATATTTTTAATGTTGGCCTTATCTCCCCCAGCCCTTTAGGCTCAATTTAAAATTTAAATTTCAAAATTGTCCCAGAAAAATTGTGAAAAAGGAGGAAAAATAAAAACTACATATACATAGTAAAAGAGATAATACAATATATAAATTACATATAAATGCACCGGAATACACAAGTACAGAAACTTCAACTAGGAGGTTGGATCTTTCCACTTGTAATTTTTAAACGAATCTGCTTCATTTTCAAGGGAAACAACTTTTAATATAATAAAATAGTATTGCAATACTATCAGTTTTAAAAAAGTTTATTGAATTTGGTCTTTTTCCTGCTACATAAACATGTTCGCAGTATTCACTGTAAATTGTAAATTGCATGATTAACCATTTCTTTTCTTGATAAAATTTGAAAAATGTAATGTGTAATTTAATGCATTACTTTTGTAAAGTAATTGTAATATAATGCATTACTTTTAGAAACTGTAGTAATTGTAATTGTAATAGAATGCTAAATTTTCAAATGTAATTGTAATATAATGCATTACATTGCAATGTAATTCGCCCCATGCCTGACGTTCACTAGACCGTGAAAATGAGGTCAGGGGCTAAAACAAAAAACAGGCTGTCATCTTCCATCTAAGACAAACCTATATACAAAATATTATTGACCTTACATTAATAGATACTAGGAAACTAACAAGATCACTGGACCATGAAATTAAGGTCACAGACAAAAGCCATAAAGCAGACTGTCAGGTACTACCCAAAACCAACATATATACAAAATATCATTGACCTACCACTTAGTTATTGAGAAAATGACCTAATCACAAAAACTAAATATGCTCACTAGACCGTGAAATTGAGGTCAAGGAAAAAACCATATGGCAGACTGTCATGTACTACCTAAGGCCAACTTACATACCATATATCATTGACATACCACTTACTGTTACTAAGAAACTAAACTAAGCACAAAAACTTTACATGTTAATTGGACCGTGAAATTGAGGTCAAAGACAAAAGCCATATAGCAGACTGTCATGTACTACTCAAGACCAACCTATATACCAAATATCATTGACCTACCACTTATAGTTACTGAGAAACTAAACTAAGCGCAAAAACTTAACATGTTCACTGGACCGTGAAATTGAGGTCATAGACAAAATCCATATAGCAGACTGTCATGTACTACTCAATACCAACCTATATACAAAATATCATTGACCTACCACTTTTAGTTACTGAGAAAGTGACCTAATCACAAAAACTTAACATGAAAGTTTACGTCGTTGCCGCTGCCGAAATACTTTGTACGCATATGTCTCGCTTTCCGCGCCTTTCGTCGCAGGCGAGACAAAAATACAAGCAGCCATTTAGGAGAACATGCATTGACAAGATACATGGATGGACAGACAGACAGATGGACAGACGGAATTACGGACGTACAGATGAGGGTAAAACAATATGCCCCCGACTTACCGTAGCGGGGGCATAAAAAATTCTCAAATTATGCATTTTTTCATATTTAAAACAAAAGTTTTCCACCAACCAAAAAAAGTTTTCCTCAATATGGAAAGGGAACCTCCCTTGATGGTGTCCTTCACAGTGTATAAAATTTATGAAAATCTGTGAAGTTGATTTCAAGTTTTCATACAACCCTGAAAAATGTTTACAGATTTTCCTAAAAAAAAAAAAAAAAAAAAAAAAAAAAAAAACCCAAAGAGAGCTTCCTTTGATCAAGTCCATCCTTGAGTATCAAAATCATTAAAGTTCCTGAAGGCAATCTCAAGTTATCATATAACATAGTGTTAATTCTCAATGTATGCATTTGATTTTTTCATGAAAACTATCACATGACTATGTTTTTCCCAAAAATCATTTTCTGATTTTTCTAAAAAACAAAAAGAAAGCTTTCTTTGCTCAAGTCCAAATTTGAGTAAAACTAGAGCTGTCGCAGAATGGCAACCAATTATGCCCCACTCATTGAACCCTGAATCAATATGGCAAGTGCAAATTTAAGTGTGTGTTGACACAATACAGGTGTTGACACAGTACAAGTATGGACACAATGATATACCTCCCCTTTTCCCAAATAAAGGGCTATGCCGAGCGCAGCATGTCGACAACTGAAATTTGACCAAGTGTAATTTAAAGTGAATGTGGACACAGTAAAGAGCTTAATATTGTAATTAGATGAACATAATAGGGAGCTAGACACAGTAATTAGCTGGACACAAAGTAGGCCTGGGGAACATAAAAATTAGCCCTTTAAATCCCATAAAGGTATGAAAAACTGAAAGAGTTACACAAAAACTGCTGACAAACTACTGAAAGCTTACATCAAAGAGGAATCTGAAGTAAAAAATCCCATTAAAATCCTATAAAATAAAGATTTGAGATATTTTGAAAAAATAGCAATTTTGGTACCTTTGACCCCTTATAGCTCGTAAACGCTAAGACATACGCCAAATCTATTGGCATACTACTGAAAGCTAACAACAAGAGGAATCCAAAGAAAAAATTCCCATCGAAATCTGATGGAAAATAAATATTTTACATATTTTGAAAATTAGCAATTTTGGTCCCTTTGACCCCTTATAGCTCGGAAACAGTAAGAGATATGCCAAATCTGTTAGCATACTACTGAGAGCTTACAATAAAAGGAATTCAAAGAAAAAAATCCCATCGAAATCCGATAAAAAATAAAAATTTTAAGTAATCTGAACATTTGCAATTTTGGCCCCCCTTTGGAACCTAATTACTCGGAAAGGAAAAAAAAGTATAAAAAATTTGATGGTGCTGTGCTAGTTAGCTTTACATAAGAAATCCGTTGCAAAAAACTGCATTAAAATCGAACTAAAAATAAGAAAAATAAAATTTTTGAGATTCGCCCCCTTAGGGGCCCATTTATTGCATGAACAGTACATGCGACATGAAATCCGTTGACATACTCCAGATTGGAAATTTTCTCAGGAGTACAATGAAAGAAACCCCATCAAAATCCGATAAATAATAAATATTCTACAGCCCAATATACGAAAACACCCAATTTGGCCCTTTTTGGCCCTTTTCTTAAAAACAGGCGGGGCCAGTACACCCAAAACCAATCCCAGCCTTCCTTTTGTGCCAAGGAACATTGTGTTAAAATTTCATAAGGATTGCTCAACTAGAACTTAAGTTATCGCACGGAAACAAAGTGTCCACAGACGCTGCCGACGACGACGCCGCCGCCGACGACGCCGCCAGTATCGTACCAATATACGACCTCAAAATTTTTTGCGGTCGTATAAATATATAAAAGGGAAGTTCTAAGCCCGAAAATCAATTCTATGGGGCAATCTTATTATAAAGTTTTATCCCTATTGAGGCACTTGAATATTCCTGCCTTTTTCAAGTTTCTATGGCAACGGCAGCCATTTTGAAAATTATGAGACCCAAAATCATTTCTATGGGTGCTAGACATCTTTCTTGTAAAGTTTCATCAAATTTGATGCACTTTGAATTTTTCGCCTTTTTTCAGTTTCCATGGCAATCGCAGGCATTTTGAAATTCCAAAAGATATGTATGTGCACATCTACCTATTGTAAGTTAGATTCCTTTGAAGTAGTTGGAATTTGTTTGCAAGCTTTCTAAAAAAAACATGATAAGTTGTGTTTTTCTTTATTTTTCATTCGTACGGACAGACGGACAGACAAGAGTAAAACAATATTCCCCGTGACTTTTCGTTGCAGGGCATAAAAATCAGTGAAGCCAATCTTGAGCTTATGACATAGGAAATGCTGACTGACAGACTGATAACTATAAGGCACATCAATGCATGGCAGGGCCATAAAAATCTGTATCTGCATAGGTTTTTAGACCTGTAACAAGTGTTCAACTGATGTATGCAACCCGTCAAAAGACCGGACCCACATGGTAAGTGTTAAGGTGAGGTGAGCAAAAACTGTAAAAAAAGAACAGAAAAGATTAATTTCTAAGAGATGCTGGTTAGCTCAAGTTCATGAACCCAGAGCTTCATCAAATTTACCTGTCCTTTTAACAACTTCTGAAAGCTTGTGTGATCTTGGTTTCCTCCAAGGAAATTGAAATTTATGGACTGGCTTTCTCCACTTGACCTCATGAAATCTGAATTTGAAAAATGGTCTGAAACCTGAAAAGAAAGAAGTAAAACATTACAAGAGGCTCTCAAGACCCTGTATAGCTCACCTGAAGTGCCTGAACTAACACAGACAGTATATGTTAAAGAGGCCGAAGTTAAACTATGGTTCTAATTTGCCAGTGTTTTAAGAATAGAAGACCTTTGAAAGTGATCAAATAAGGTCCAATGTGAAACAAGGGCTGTTGCCAAATGTCAACAAGCTATATCCCGATCATTGAACCCTGAATCAACATGATCAATATGGAAATTGCAAATTTAGGTGGGTGTGAACACAATAAACATGATAAAGGTGTGGATGCAGTACAAATGTGCACATAATTCGAGTATGGACACAATGATATAATTCTCAAGAAATAACTTTTCACAAAGGTTCTAATGAAAAAAACATGTACTGTCCAAATAAGATAAATATAACTCACCACTTTTTGGCCTCTCTAAAATCATAAGAATTAGAGAAATTTCTTTACATTTTTTTTAGATCACAACATCTAGGAAAAAGAAGGGAAACGGGGAATGTGTCAAAGAGACAATGACCCAAATGGGAGTAATAACAACTCAAAGCCACTATAAGATCTTCAATGAACGGTGAGGAAACCCCACACCCAACAGCAGGTCGGAGTTGGCCCCTAAATAAAGAGCAATCAAGTTCAGCGAAATAAACANGAGGTCACAGACAAAAGCCATATAGCAGACTGTCATGTACTACTCAAGACCAACCTATATACCAAATATCATTGACCTACCACTTACAGTTACTGAGAAAATGACCTAATCACAAAAACTTAACATGCTCACTAGACCGTGAAATTGAGGTCAAGGACAAAAACCATATGGCAGATTGTCATGTACTACCTAAGACCAACCTACATACCATATATCATTGACCTACCACTCATAGTTACTGAGAAACTAAACTAAGCACAACAAGAGCTGTCGCCGAATGGCAGCCAAATATACCCCCGGCTCATTGAACCCTGAATCGATATGGTAAAAGCAAAATTAAGTTGGTGTGGACACAATACAGGTGTGGACACAGTACAAGTGTGGACACAATACAAGTATGGACACAAGAAAGAACTTTTCACAAGGGTTCCAATGAAAACACTCTGTCTAAATCAGACAAATATAAAATTCACTTTTTTTTCAGCCTATTTGACATTTTACACATTCTTCCTTTGTCTAAAGTTTCATCAAAATCCTACAAGTGGATTAAGAGGAGTTGTATGTACGAGGTAACCCATACATAGGGAATCAATGAAAACTCAAAATCAAATTATCTCCCCTTCCTGGTTTCTGACAATAATTATATTCCTTCATGCACATCTTCATATAGTGTTCTTACTTTGTGTAAAGTTTCATTGAATTCCATCAAGTGGTTTAAGAGGAGTTGCGCTTACGAGGTAACCAATACATGGCGAATCAACAAAAAGTCAAAGTCTGATTATCTCCCCTTCCTGGTTTCAGACAATATGGTTTCAGACAATAATTATATTCCTTCATGCACATCTCCATATAGTGTCCTTCCTTTTTTGTAAAGTTTCATCAAAATCCTTCTAGTGGTTTAAGAGGAGTTGCGCTTACGAGGTAACCCATACAGAGGGAATCAACGAAAAGTCAAAGTCGAATTACCGTATCTCCCCTTCCTGGTTTCGGACAATCATTATATTCCTTCATGCACATTTCCATATAGTGTTCTTACTTTGTATTAAGTTTCATTAAATTCCTTCGAGTGGTTTAAGAGGAGTTGCGCTTACGAGGTAACCCATACATGCAGTCAGAGATCCAACTGGATAAAGTGAAATCATTTCACTTACTAAAGTCAATTTTATTTACTCGAAGCAGTAAAAATTATGTTTACCTCTACAAGTAAAAACTTTTTATTTATACAAGTAAAGTTCGAAATAGCAGTATATTTATTTCAAAATGGGCTTTCCCTATTACAGGCTCACTATTCTACCTATCAGACCACATGAAACCAAATTACAAGCATCATTATGTGATAAATCTTGATGTGATAATGATGCAAGTTGTAGACCACTTAATTCAATACTAACAGCTGTTAAAAGTCCCAAAGGACTAATCTTTGGCTAGCTTGCGCCTCAAGAAAAACGTTGTGCCTCTAATCAATTTTTACTTAAAAGATAAGATAAGAAATGAAACTTTCATAAAAAATTATTAATTATGCTATGAAAATTTATATAATGAGACACTGAAGGGAGAAAACCTCTGCATTTTATCTAAATTTACTTGTACAAGTAAATAAATTTTATCCTGATTTTATTTACTTCTTTAAGTAAAAATAATTAACCTAAGCTGGTGAAAAGTTTTTACTTTATCCAGTGGGAGCCCTGACTGACATGGGGAATCAATGAAACGTCAAAGTCAAATTATCTCCCCTTCCTGGTTTTGGACAAAAATTATATTCCTTCATGCGCATCTCCATATAGTGTCCTTCTTTTGTGTAAAGTTTCATCAAAATCCTTTAAGTATTTTAAGAGGAGTTGCGCTTACGAGGTAACCCATAAATAGGGAATCAACGTAAAGTCAAAGTCAGATTATCTCCCCTTCCTGGTTTCGCACAATAATAATATTCCTTCATGCACATCTCCATATAGTGTCCTTTCTTTGTGTAAAGTTTCATCAAAATCCTTCAAGTGGTTTAAGAGGAGTTGCGCTTATGACGTAACCAATAAATAGGGAATCAATGAAAAGTCAAAGTCGAATTATCTCCCCTTCCTGGTTTCGAACAATAATTATATTCCTTCATGCACATCTCCATATAGTGACCTTCCTTTGTATTAAGTTTCATCAAAATCCTTCAAGTGGTTTAAGAGGAGTTGCGCTTACGAGAAGTGTGGACAGACGGACAGACAGACAGACAGACAGACAGGGTGATTCCTATATACCCCCCAAACTTTGTTTGCAGGGGGTATAAAAACGTAACATGTTCACTGGACCGTGAAATTGAGGTCACAGACAAAATCCATATAGCAGACTGTCATGTACTACTCAAGACCAACCTATATACAAAATATCATTGACCTACCACTTTTAGTTACTGAGAAAGTGACCTAATCACAAAAACTTAACATGAAAGTTTACGTCATCACCGCCGCCATACTTTGTACGCATATGTCTCGCTTTCCGCGTCTTTCGTCGCAGGAGAGACAAAAATACAAGCAGCCATTTAGGAGAACATGCATTGACAAGATACATGGATGGACAGACAGACAGATGGACAGATGGAATTACGGACGTACAGATGAGGGTAAAACAATATGCCCCCCGACTTACCGTAGCGGGGGCATAAACAATTCTCAAATTATGCATTTTTTCATATTAAAAACAAAAGTTTTCCACCAAAAAAAGTTTTCCTCAATATGAAAAGGGAACCTCCTTTGATGGTGTCCTTCACAGTGTATAAAATTTATGAAAATCTGTGAATTTGATTTCAAGTTATCATACAACAATGAGCTAACTTTCAAAATATGCACTGTTTTATAAGTCCAACCTTGAGTATCAAAATCATTTAAATTCCTGAAGGCAATCTCAAGTTATCACATGACATAGTGTTAATTCTCAAAGTATGCATTTGATTTTTTCATGAAAACTATGTTTTTCCCAAAAATCATCTTCTGATTTTTCTCAAAAACAAAAAGAAAGCTTTCTTTGCTCAAGTCCAACTTTGAGTAAAACTAGAGCTGTCGCCGAATGGCAACCAATTATGCCCCACTCATTGAACCCTGAATCAATATGGCAAGCGCAAATTTAAGTGTGTGTTGACACAATACAGGTGTTGACACAGTACAAGTATGGACACAATGATATACCTCCCCTTTTCCCAAAATATATAAAAGGGAAGTTCTAAGCCCGAAAATCAATTCTATTGGTGCTAGGCAATCTTATTATAAAGTTTTATCCCTTTTGAGGCACTTGAATATTCCTGCCTTTTTCAAGTTTCAAGTCTCTATGCCATTTTGAAAATTCTGAGACCCAAAATCATTTCTATGGGTGCTAGACATCTTTCTTGTAAAGTTTCATCAAATTTGATGCACTTTGAATTTTCCCGCCTTCTTTCATTTTCCATGGCAATTGCAGGCATTTTGAAATTCCAAAAGATATGTATGTGCACATCTACTTATTGTAAGTTAGATTCCTTTGAAGTAGTTGGAATTTGTTTGCAAGCTTTCTAAAAAAAACATGATTAGTAATGTGTTTTTCCTTGTTTTTCATTCGTATGGACGGACGCCGGGACAGACAGACAAGAGTAAAACAATATTCCCCGTGATTTTTCGTTGCAGGGCATAAAAATCATAATGAAAGCTCCGATGGAGCTGAATCTCGAAGCCCTGAAAATCTACACGTGGCAAAACTTTGTAGTCATCCAAAGAACTGCTGCATACGTCTGCAAGTATAAAGTTATTCCGTAATACGTGAAAATAATCGGATTGTGTGATTTCGCATGTCGATTTCATTGCTATAAATATATGCAATACACTGTCACAGGTAAACAAATGTTATTTTCATCTTTGACAAATTACTGCGCGACAAGTTCGTTGATCCGAGACGCAATATAAAAAGAGTAATTTGATAAACATGCATATTGTTTTCAATTTAATATAACAACACCGTATTCAACTCAAGAAAATGAAGAAATATAACCTAAAAACACAATGTATACGATTTTGAAAGAAACTTGCGCACTGTATTTTATCAGAAACACGAAGGTCATCTCTTAGAGCTGTTAATAGGCTTGAAGCCTCACTTGATTTTTTCTTGTCATATTAACATCTCTCCTGCCATTTCATGGCTTCGAGATAAAAATCAGTGAAGCCAATCTTGAGCTTATGACATAGAAAATGCTGACTGACAGACTGATAACTATAAGGCACAGCCAATGCATGGCAGGGATATAAAAATCTGTATCTGCATAGGTTTTTAGACCTGTAACAAGTGTTCAACTGATGTATGCAACCCGTCAAAAGACCAGACCCACATGGCAAGTGTTAAGGTGAGGTGAGCAAAAACTGTAAGAAAAGAACAGAAAAGATTAATTTCTAAGAGATGCTGGTTAGCTCAAGTACATGAACCCAGAGCTTCATCAAATTTACCTGTCCTTTTAACAACTTCTGAAAGCTTGAGTGATCTTGGTTTCCTCCAAGGAAATTGAAATTTATGGACTGGCTTTCTCCACTTGACCTCATGAAATTTGAATTTGAAAAATGGTCTGAAACCTGAAAAGAAAGAAGTAAAACATTACAAGAGGCTCTCAAGACCCTGTATAGCTCACCTGAAGTGCCTGAACTAACACAGACAGTCTATGTTAAAGAGGCCAAAGTTAAACTATGGTTCTTATTTGCCAGTGTTTTAAGAATAGAAGACCTTTGAAAGTGATCAATTAGGGTCCAATGTGAAACAAGGGCTGTTGCCAAATGTCAACAAGCTATATCCGATCATTGAACCCTAAATCAACATGATCAATATGGAAATTGCAAATTTAGGTGGGTGTGAACACAATAAAGGTGTGGATGCAGTACAAATGTGGACATAATTCGAGTATGGACACAATGATATAATTCTCAAGAAATAACTTTTCACAAAGGTTCTAATGAAAAAACATGTACTGTCCAAATAAGATAAATATAACTCACCACTTTTTGGCCTCTCTAAAATCATAAGAGTTAGAGAAATTTCTTTACATTCTTTTAGTTCACAACATCTAGGAAAAAGAAGGGAAACGGGGAATATGTCAAAGAGACAATGACCCAAATGGGAGAAATAACAACTCAAAGCCACCATAAGATCTTCAATGAACGGTGAGGAAACCCCACACCCAACAGCAGGTCGGAGTTGGCCCCTAAATAAAGAGCAATCAAGTTCAGCGAAATAAACATCATCCTAGACTCCCATAGACATAAAGTGAACTAACTAGAAAACAGACAAGACACACAGAGGCTTAATAAATTTCCTGACATAGGACAGGCACAAACCTGCTGCGGCGGGGTTAACCTTCATTTGAATAGACCATTTTCATATCCATTTCTTGTCCCGACTTTGACTCCGTTTTTATAATGTTTTCAACAAAGGGAAGTAACCTACTGACCCGACAGTCTGGTTTACGGTTCCATAGTAACAAGGGGCAGCAGTAAAGTTCAAATATGAAAACATCGATTATGAGGGTCTGACCCGACAGTCTGGTTTACGGTTCCATAGTAACAAGGGGCAGCAGTAAAGTTCAAATATGAAAACATCGATTATGAGGGTAGGGGTAATATCTAGATTGTCTTTAAAAAAATTAATGCAAATTATTTGGGTACTTACTAAAGTGAAAATCTTATCAGTTTCGAAAGTAAATATTTACTGATCTTCCTATACCTAATGAGACCGAAAACCAGGTTGTAGGGTGTTTGCGAGTAACGTCCCTTTGAAAAACATGCTAAAATGGCGGTCATCCAGTAAATATGCAAAATCGTCTATTGAAAAATGGTCGAAGTCCAAAAGACCATTGCAGAAGGAATCATAATAATGTCAAAGTCAAAGGATCTCCCTTCACGGTATAGGACAGTAATTAAATGCCTTCATCCAATCTCAATAGAGTATCCCTCCTTTGTGCAGAGTTTCATCCAAATCCCTCCTGTGGTTTAAGAGGAATCGCACTTACGATGTAATCTGTAAAGATGGAATTAAAAAAGTCGAAGTTCAGTTATCACACCTTCCTGGTCTGGACATTAGATTCCTTCATGCACACCTCATTAGAGTGTACTTCCTTTGTGTAAAGTTTCATAAAAATCCTTCCAGTGGTTTAAGAGGAGTTGCCCTTACAAGGTAATATGTGCAAATGGCATCAATGAAAACTCCAGTCAAATTATCTCCCCTTCCTAGTTTCGGACAATAATTATATTTCTTCATAACAAGGTTGGGCTGTAAATTCCACCCCTGGTATTCACCGGCAGTATTTACTGGTAAATACCGGCCTGGAAAATACTCTCCAAGTGGCAAATACTGGTTGATTGAACTTTGGATGGTAAAAATATGTAAATATGTAAAACTTTAATTTTGGCAGCAAGCCAGGCTCCTGGTTCAAAATTTTTTGTACCCTATGCAGAATTTAAGGTGCTGTGGGCTACTTGGCCCCTGGGTATGTTCATCCCTGACCTTATAAAAATTTTCACATTTAAAGTAGTCATTGCTTTGGAGGGGTCCCCTTGAACAGCATGCCCACTGCTTTTTGTAGTTGGGGGTACATGTAAACTTTGAATTTAAATTTGGGGGTACAAGGTGTTTTTTTAGGGTACAATTATTATTATATGCGTACCCATATTTTTACTTCACTATTAAAATGGCTTTGCAAGCTATGGAATAACATATGCTGACAACTATTTTCCTTTCACTTTTGATTTGAACAATACATTTCGATCTGAAAACCACAATGTTCAATGATCAATTTTTCAAAATGTATGTGCATGCACATTTTGATTTGTGAAATTGTATGTGCATGTTTTGTAATGTGTAAACGTGAATTACGTACTGCAATACGTGAATGGACATGCCGTTGAAGTTGAATTTTTTTTATTTTTATGTTCATAACCATCCAAGATGGACACCAGCAGGGAATATAATTTAACGTTGGTCCTATGGGAAATACATTTAAAGATCTTCTTCTCTGAGACCATGGAGTCAAGTTGAATAAAAATTGGTCACAATAGTCCTTACCTAATCCCTTTTAAAAGTTTGTGATTTTTATGTTTGTATCTCATTCAAGATGGCGGCCAGTAAGGAATAAAGTTTAACATAGGACTCTAGCTAGTGGAAATGCATTCAAGGATCCCCTCCTCTGAAATCACTGAGCCAATCTGAACCAAACAAGTAAAAGTCACAATCATGACAATGGTCCTTGGGTTTCCCTTGAAAGTTTGTGATTTTTATGTTTCTACCTCATCCAAGATGGCCAACAGTTGCAGCAGGGATCGAAGTTTTTATAAAACATACTATCAGATCAAAGAAATGCATTCAAAGATCTTCTCAGAAACCAATGAGCCAATTGTAACCAAACTTAATCATGTTATGTCACAGTAGTCCTTGGAATGGATGGTCACCTTCAAAAATTGTGATTTTTTTATATGTTCATACTTCATCCAAGGTGGCATGATATAACATAGGACCCTATGAGAAATGCATTCAAAGATTTCTTTCCTCTGAAACCACTGAGCCAATTTGAACCAAACATAGTCCATGTAGTCACAATAGGCCTTGGTTGGTCCCCTTCCAAGTTTGTGGTTTTGATGATTGTACCTCATCCAAGATATAACCACCAATCAACAACATAATTTGAAAAGGACCTTTTGAGATAATGCATTCAGAAGTCTTCTTGGAAACCACAACACCAATCTAACTGTCATGGTATATTGGTGGCCCCTTTAAAAACTAAGTTGATTATGTTCATACCTTATCCAAAATGGAAGCTAGTTGTAACATGAAGTTAAGACCAATTGCCTCTAAATGATCAGAAGCAATGGTCCAATCAGTGTTACAAGCCCTTGATAGCCTCAAAATTGTTGCACCTTTTTATTTCAAAATTACAAAAATAACTCAATTTCCTTGGAAATAATGGAAATGAGATAAGGTGATACCATATTTTCCTGGTATTTTTATTTAGGTATAGACCATCTGATTTTCAAAAGGGGGGGCAAGTTTGTTTGTTTTTTAATATCTGGCCCTAATTTTTGCCCCAAAAAAATCTCTGACCTGCATCTGAGTTGAATCTGGTCCTGATCCTGTCCATTAGAAAAAAAATTGTGCCACATGAGGATCAAAGCCTTAATTGGTTAAAATATGAATAAAAACTGATTGAAAAAACTAAGGGGACCTAACCATATGCCATGTAGATGGCCTGCAGTTGCAACTGAATTTACTTATTTATTATTAAGTGAACCACTCCCAAATGATATAAACTTGTAGATAAAGTAAATACAACTTCCAATCATTTCACTGCAAAGATGTAAAACTGCACCTAGTAAAATATTCTGGGGAATTCCAGAATTTAATTTATGAAATCATAACATTTTTACATTCAATTAAAATACCCTTTAAAAATTCACCTTAAAATTTCATGTTTATTATATAAAGTTAAAATGACATTTTAACACCTTTGCTTTGGTTGTGTATTGGTATCTATAGGAAATTAAGGAAAACAGCTGATCAGCCCTGACCCTGTCTGAGTACATGACCTTTTATTGTTGGCAATCAGTCAAAACAATCTGAGAGGCTTCTTTAGATTTATTTTTCAATTAGTCAGTTGAAATGCCCAGCTCTTTACACAAATAAATATCCTACTTTTTACAAAACACATTTTTTTAATAACACTTCTGTTACAGTTATTAGCTTGCACCAGCTGGTGTAATTTAAATTTTAAATACACATGACGTAAATAAATGGGTCAGGTAAAATTGTTTTGTCATTCAACCTTTTTGATAGTATTTCCTATGTTTATACGATAATATATAACATGTCTCAAATTTTCTTTGTTGTCTGAGTTGATATTTGAGGACAATAACCTCATAAAATCGGAAAATGATATTCGTTTTTGAGACCATTTGTCGCGTATTTACATAAAATCGTTATTTTTGTCAAGAAGACAAAAGAAAAAAGCACTAAAATTAATTTCACCGTCAGACAAACAAATTTAATATTATTTTTTTAAGTAAATTTTGTAGAATTTCTGACAAAAATACCTGATTTTCAATCATTTTCGATAATTCACGGCGAGCATACGACAGATTAGGAAGTGCAAAAAAAGCTGACCTGAGACTGACACGTCAAAATTTCCATTAAATAATGGTAAATATCAAACCTGCAGACCAAATTGAACATTTCCATTTGATTTCATCGATTCAAACACTACATTTTCCAATGTTTTTCCTTCTGTTTGTCCTGATTGCGCCATTTACTTTTCATGTTGCTGTGTGTATGCTAATTAGATACGATTCGGAAGGCCTCGGGATTTGTCCTAGTACAACGTGAAACGCTTGAACAGATTGGTACGGAAGCCTTTTAGGGCCGTACAATTTACTTTTTCTAATTTGATTTAACAGATTATTAATTTGATATAACAGATTACTAATTTGATATAACAGATTAATAATTTGATATAACAGATTATTAATTTGATTAAACANAAAAAAAAAAAAAAAAAACAAACCAAAGTTACCCCCACCAAAGTTTTCTGAGGGGGCCGATGGGTTTATTTCGTTCTCCGTGATCGGGGATTTCAATTCCCCGTGATTCGTTTTTGATTTCATTAATTTGTCGTGAATCGTTATTAGAATATTCTCCGTGAGTCGTTCTTGATTCTTGATCAAATTAGATTTCCCGTGAACTGTGATTGGTCCCGAATAATTTTTCGTGATTCGTGATGTGACCCCCCCCCAATTTTTCTTAAAAAAAGAGCAACAAAAGGGTACTGCAATTTCCCATGGGAGTACGAGTAATAATCTAATTATCTGAAGTAATCCACTAGTTTTAATATGATGATTTCGTAATTTTTCACAAAATATTGTAATCAAATTATCAAGAAGGTTGTCTGAATCAAATAACCAAGAAGGTAGTCTGATGATCAAATAATAATTGAAATCAAATAATCAAGAAAAGGGTCAATACCTGAAACTGAAATGCGCCTTTATATCAAACTATCGCCAACAAAATAACCAAATAACCAGCTAGGTAATCAATAAATCATTTTTCATTTTGAACTGTAGGCAGAAAATTTCGATATATCATGGCTAATTTGAAAATTGTCAACCCTAGTAGATACAACCCTTTGGTCTTCTTATTCATGATTGGTTGAAAAGATGCATTTGAAAACTAATAGAGATCACGCATTACTGCTGAAGAAACTTAAATTGTGACCCAAGAAAAGAATTTACTTATATATCTCCCCTCTCCTAGACACAGGCTAAGGCTAGAGAATGAACCATGTGAACGAGAATGCTGGAAAGAGACTCCCAACTCAAGATCGCTCAAAGGTCGCTCCCAAACTAAAGATCGCTCAAGATCGCTCAAAGAAAAACTCCAAAGATCTACTTGACATCTTAAACTCTAGATCACTATAACACTGTAACAGCATCAAAAATTTCGACTTCTCCACACTATGCGCTACCATTCCTCATGAACAACTCAAATCTCGGATGAAAGGTTTAATTCATAGATGTTTCTCACGTAAAAACGATGAACGAAGATATAGGTACAATGTTGTAGGTAAAGAACAAGTCTACTTTGTGAAAAGGACTCCGAATCGGAGAAAAAATATACAGAGGAAGAAGTGATTAAAATGTTAGAGTTTCTGATCGACAATTTATTTGTCCAGTTTGGATGACTTGTTTTTCAACAGACTATCGAAATTCCTATGGGCACAAACTGTGCACCTCTCCTAGCCGATCTGTTTCTCCACTCTTATGAGGCTGAATTCATCGAAGGGCTTCTTCAAAATAAAGATAAAAAACTGGCCCAATCCTTCAATTTTAGCTTCCGTTATATAGATGATATTTTAACACTAAACAACCCACGATTTGGTGATTTTCTTCATCTGATCTATCTAAAAGAGCTCGAAATTAAGGATACTACAGACACCTCCACATGGGCTTCTTTCTTTGACCTTCATCTTGAAATTGACAACAGAGGTAAACTTCAAACTAAGCTGTACGACAAACGCGATGACTTCACTTTTCCAATAGTCAACTACCCACTTCTTTGTGGTAACATCCCAACAGCGCCGGCATACGGAGTTTTCATCTCCCAGCTAATTCGCTATTTAAAAGCCTGTGTTCGATACAGTGACTTCCTTGATAGAGCCCGGTTGCTCACAAATAGGCTACTTCAGCAAGTATATGTTAATATCCAAAACTTGAAGTCATACCTCCAGAAGTTTTACGGTCGACATCACCATCTTTTGGACCGCTATGATATATCTGTTTCCCAGATGACAACAGATCTTTCCCTTTAAAGCTTAATTGTTGTAACATCTACCGGATTTGACTTAACTACCGGATTTGACATGTTCAACACGACGGTTGTCTTTTATATGTCTGTTTGTTTGTTTTTTTTCTTTTTCACATGCTACAACAGTGTTCAAGAACAAAAAGAAACTCTAAAGAGTCTGTATTGCTCGCCTGGGCCATGGCTGACATAGACAGTCAAAATAATCCCAATGCTTAAGGATGGTCACTCCTGAGGTTTTTGAAACTGTTTTTTTGACATTCGGAATTCCCTCATTTTATCCCTTAAATGCATTAGAAAATTTTGCACACTGACCCCCACTTTTCTTATCAAAATATGATAGTATACATCTTTAGTAGACTTCTGACAAAATTTGATGAAATTCTTGATATGCCTTCATCGCAATTCAAAGGTTGATTACCTTAATGCAAAGTGAATAAAAAGTCTAGAGAAGTTCGGTTTCCCGCCAAAATTTCAGGCGTTTAAATCTCAAAAACAGCCACACTGACCTATCAATATTTTTAGCTTAAAATGATGTATGATCAATATTCTAATAAATAAAAATAATAATTTTAAATCCTTTTGGATGAGGTGAAGACCTACTGTCACCCTTCTTGAAGGGGACCACAGGGTCTGTAAGTCTGGTACAATTTTGGAACTTCCGGGATCAAATATTGTACCCGGAAGTTACATTTTAAACAAAGACATATGACGTTTCAAACAAATATTTGAACGTCATAATCGTCCGACGTCATGTTTTGGCGGGAAGTGTTTTTGAATTGCATGTTTATCCTAAATTCTCGTTAGTCACATGACGAGACTTACAGACCCTATTTTGCCTAAATATTGTTTCAGTTGGCTTTACGGACACACACCGACGACCACGCTGACGACCATTTCGGATTTTTCAAGGGGACGAAATAAGGACAATTGACCAAGCATGGTTCCACTTGGCTAAACACCATCAAAGGAAAAGATCTTTGAATGCTTCCCCAAAGGGTCCAATGTTACACTATGTTCCCAGCTGGGGACCATCTTGGTCCAGTAGTATCAGAGGAGATCTTTGAATGAAGAGTATACGACAGATGACGGACGACGGTCGAAGGACGCCAAGTGATCACAAAACTTGCTCTGGCTACAGCCAGGTGAGCTAAAATGACAATTAAGACGGTAGAGTTAGTAAATGATGATGCAATGAGGACAAGTCTTCGAGAAAGGCAAGAGGCCTTAATGAAGAATATATTAAAGGGAATGTTCGAAACGGCGCTCAGAAATTTTGACAAAGGAAGGGACGAGAGGAACTTGGTCGGAAATCTTCGTGAGCAAGCGTTGATGATTTTGTTTTGACTGAACCTAAATAGCATTCAGCGTTTGTGACTTTGCTGAAGTTACGGACAAACATGAAAAAAAGGTGGAACTAGAGGTGTTGACCGCATTTGATTTTTTTGGAAACAATGTATGTGTAGTGTAAAAGCCCGATTTTGCCGCACCCGCCATTTTCAAGACCGATTGAAAATTATGCACGACACCCACAACCCTCGTACTGAAGTGCAATCAAGCAGCGTGTCTACTTAGCCTATACTATAGTAATCAACCACAATGTAGCAAAGGAAAAGATGCGCATGATAGAGGTGAGATGATGTCAGAATTAAATTTAATAATTTACACAAAGTGATGCCATCCAATTCTATAAACATGGATGCTTTGATCTGGAGGAGACCCATTGGACTATGTGAGCTATGGGGACTAGGCAGGAGACCTGTTACGACGACCCCAAGACGGCTTAGATGGTTGAAACCACCATGGTGTGCAAAAACTGCAATCGACAGGAAATGAAGCTGTATTTTGAAGTCCAGTCAGACAGGGAGAAACGTAACTGTGGATTTCCTCTGAAGCAGCAGAAGAAGGGAACATGCAAGACCAACCCAGTTACCGACGGCCTTTGTTGGAGATACAAGAAGCAACCCGCAAGACTGGAAATCGAGGATGCTGTACCAATCGGGGGTAAGTTGGCAGAACCCCTGCCCATCACAAAGGAATCTGCATGGGCTGAAGGGATAAAGCAGGAAGAACAAAGAGGAATTTGTGAAACTGTTCGAGGACAAAAGCGATTGCAAGATTGATCATTGAGGTCAGGTGTATAACAAGAAGCATACAAAAGTGCTTGCCAAAAAACGTAGGTTGACTTGCTTTGTACTGAGCCGGTCTCCGCGAGTATAACCTAGTTCGTGGCCCGATTCAAAATATAAATCAAGTGTAGATCTATTATTTTAATTAGCCGGTGAACAAATTGGAAAAAAAACACTGTTATTGAACTAGGTTCTAAGTTCCAATATTACTGGGCATCAACATTGGCGTGTCACTGACTTGATTTACCCGAGAGAAACATGGAGTCGGGAAACGAAAAACCAAGATGTGTCATTCGCTCCCGGGCATTTGGTGTATTTGGAAAACATAAGGATGAATTTAGTTGTAACAATACACTAATTGTGACAATGCGCTCCCCGTCTGATATCTACTTGATATCACTATTCTTTTAAATAAACAACAGAAAATATCATATTATCATATTATTCACATTATTTCTGTATATAATCTATATACATTTATACACTATCTTCCACCAGACGAATTATCTCGGTGATCGTTAACTGATCCTGAATTCTCATATACACATGATAACTACGGTAAATTAGAATATAGCGCAATCCAGGTTGAGATGTACTGGAGTCTTCGACTTCCTATTAAGGAATCAGTTGCAGTTGTAAATATTCTTGCAATAGGAATATCTGGAGAAGTATCTGGAAAAGTTTGTCCCTTTTCATCCAAAGGCGGATTGAGATTGACGGTTGAACTTCTTTTGCCAATAGGTTTCTTGTAACTAATTCAATCTATTTCATCTTGATAAACTTCACATTGTACAGATGATATGATGAAGTCTTCTGCTTCTTGAAGTAAAATGTTGTCAGGTTCAATCTCTGAACTCCCGTTCAGACGTAAACGGGACGAACGTTTCAGGAATGCAATTCCACGTATAAGGGCACTCCAGTCTGGGAAGTCCTGGAATATCTCAGTTCCTATGTTAGGATTATCTGGTGTTGAGAATATTTTAGCAACAGAAATCTCTGGAGAAACATGAGGTCGAGTCTCACTATCATGTAATGTTTCTAGTTCTTGCAGTTTATCTCGCCAAATTTCCCATTCTGAAGCAATATCATCCGGGACTGGTTCGTCCGCATCAACTGTTGTTGAAGTCAGTCTTCTTAGAATCAGCTTCCCTTGGATGATCACTGGGGCTAAGAATCCAAGTGGATCATATATGCTGTTTATCGTAGATAATACACCTCGTCTTGTTATAGGATTCGTGTCCAGCGATAGCTGGAATAGGAACATGTCCGTGTTGACATCCCATATTAGTCCAAGGCTACGCTGGAGTGGTTTATTGTTGGCTTCAAGATCTAAATCTTTCAAGTTTGTAGCTAAATCGCTCGTTGAAATTGGAGACATAACTTCAGCACTGTTGGATGCAAACTTGTGCAAATGGAGATATCCGTATTTGCTTCAATGCTGCTTGTGTGTCTTTGACGACTTTGATGGCCTCTTCTGCTGTTGGGTATGATGTTAATCCATCATCAACATAAAAGTCTTTAGTCACAGAATTTAAGAAAAAGAAGGGAAACGGG
This sequence comes from Modiolus philippinarum, assembly GCA_002080025.1. Lineage (NCBI taxonomy): Eukaryota > Metazoa > Mollusca > Bivalvia > Mytilida > Modiolidae > Modiolus > Modiolus philippinarum. Next base: position 5,716 of record MJUU01009973.1, on the reverse strand, counting down.
GAATGTGTCAAAGAGACAACGACCCTAAGGGGAGCAATAACAACTCAAAGCCACCATAAGATCTTCAATGAACGGTGAGGAAACCCCACATCCAACGGTAGGTCGGAGTTGGCCCCTAAAAAAAAAAGGAGTAATCAAGTTCAGCGAAATAAGCATCTTCCTAGACTCCGATAGACATAAAGTGAACTAACTAGAAAACAGACAAGACACACAAAGGCTTAATAAATTTCCTGACTTAGGACAGGCGCAAACCTGCTGCGGCGGGGTTAAACTAGTTTTATTGGGCCCAAACCTTCCCCCTATAGCCAATGTGATAAATAAAAAAACGATCGTAACAACAGTAAAATTCAGTTGGCAACAGGACTGAGTCAACTGTGAAAAATGAAACTGAAAGAACTAAATATACGGACATAAACATGAAATCACAAGAGACTACTAGCAGTTAACTGACATGCCAGCTCCAGACCCATTACCAACTGACAAATTAAGTTATGTACCCTCAGTATACAGCTTCCATCAAGATCCCTTCCTGTGAGGAGTTTAACATAGTGATTTCATGTATATACCGGAATACATAACCCGTGTCCATGTATTTTTTGTATTTTTTGGCCGTACTCGGCCTGTACTGTCCTACGTAGCCCGAATGTTGCCACTGCTGGGGATGGACTGTTACCGAAGACATGCACTCTCATTTGGTACTCTATCAATCCTTTGTCAATATCTTTGTCTTTATACCACAGGAATCTTAGGTAGTTTCTGTGATCTTCTCTTACTACCAAGCAGTGGAACATGTGTTGAACATCAGCAGTAACAGCAACCATCTCTCTCCTGAAACTGATCAGGACTCCCAGTAAGCGGGATTCTTCCAGCTA
>MJUU01009972.1:90533-109636 GCA_002080025.1 Modiolus philippinarum | reverse complement strand
GTTTTTTAGTATTGTCTTGTATATCATACTGTTGAATTTAAGTCCTTGTGTTTGTCTTAATACTAAATAGATTAACAACTTTCCAAATTTTTACCTTGGTACCGTTTGAGGATTAGAGCAGTAACACGAACCATGGATTTTTAATTGGTTTTGTCTACGGGCTAGAAAATGAAATTAGCCGATCAGCAACCGAACACAAAACAGTTCTTTCAAAACCATAAATGTCTCACAGTCTTAGTGACCTGTGCTGTATGCAGGGCGGGACATGCTTACCCTGATGTCAATCTGTTTTTTTTTAGAGTTCACACTGTTAGTGCTTTAGTTTTTAGTGTTGTGTTTGTGTGTTTTATGGGTGTGTGGTGTCTTTGGTCTTCCATGTTATGGTGTTCTGGCTTTTGCCTTGTTTCTGTTGTTTGATTTATATAATTTTATGTTTTGTACCTTCGGTATTGTACTTCCGTTGTTTTATTAAAGGCTCTAAGGTTTAACTTTGTTCTCTACTGACAGGCATCATGGCTAGGATATGGACCTGCCAAACAAAATATTAAAAGTGGTCCACTTTAGGAGCAGGACTATTTTAATACGTTTGATTCTAATTGCTGTCATCGACATTCTCTGATTGTGTTTCTGAATTGTTAAATGTTAGATTGTTTCCACGCTGGCGCCCACGTGTATGTTTTTCTCTATCGATCTGTTTTTGGCATCATTTTGAAGGGGATTATCTAAATGCCATGGAAATCTAAATTACCAATGGAAGATTCTCTGCTTTCAGGAGCAATAAACATATGTGCGTTATTGCCTTTTCTTTATAAATAGCTTAAAAATTATCTGTAAGTTTCTGTAGTTAAGCTGACAGTAAGCAAAGAACTAGTTTGTTATTGCTTAAGATATACCCTTGGTCATAAATATGGAATATTTGCATTTTCTGAGCCAAAATTTGAACTTTGGAAGCATTATGCACACAAGTGTAAGGAAAAACATTGTTTTCTAACTCTGAAGTACGAAAGCCTCTGATTCTACGATTCTGTCAAACCACTCCTTCAACCCGTTCTGAAACTCACTTTTTGGTGAAAATATGACATTTTTTATTAAAAAAATTGATGTATAAATATTTCCCCAAAATGCAATTTCCGATGCAAGAATTGTACAAGAACAATTAAGAGATAATTTCAGCGATTTTTAATGGATAATTAGAATTTTTGGAAACAAACAGATCTTCAATATCTAAGACATCCTTAACAAAAATATTCCATATTTATGACCAAGGGTATATGTTGTTAAATGGAGTAAATATACAAGAGGCAAAATCTCTACAAAATCATGATATCATAAGGTTCAACAAATGGAACAACGCTTTTATTGTTCTTCATCTTTGAGTAAAAGAATTTGATGATTTTTTTGCCCTGTGTGTTGACATTCTAGACTAAATTTACTGTAGAAATAAATATATAAGGCCATTACACCGGTATTTCTTCTTTTTCCATCAATATCATTTCCATGCAATGACAGTAACAGTGCAATTTATTTAATATTTTTCAGGTTTGTTAAAAACAATAGTATATCAACATTAGAAGGAGTTGATTTTACTGGATTTCCAAATCTGACAGGATTGTAAGTTTTATATCATTACGCCTCGTATGTCCTTACAGTTTTATTGTCATATCCCAGCGGCGTCGGCGTCGCCAGCGGCATCAGCAAAAACTTTGACCTTGCTTACGGAATTAACCCTTAAGGGGATACGATACAGTACCAAGGGCAGATAATAACGTCGCCGAATGTGGCATGTTGTTTTCGCGACGTCACGAATATTAGAGCACAACGTCATAAATACCAGACTACGCAGACAGAAAATCTATGATAAAATCGATGTGGTTGTGAATTGACTAACGCAATTAGGGACGTGGTAGCCCCAGATCCGACATACTTTTCAAATTGAAACCTGATAGCAAAGACTTGCTATTGGCATCGTTTGCAATAGAATCCATTTTTCCAAACAACAATTTGATTTGGTTAAAAAAAGATTTACACTTGTTACAAGTAAACAAACGCACAGTAGAAATTTATCAAGTTTGCTTTCATTATTACTTAACATCACTACTGGAATACAAGTCCATGAAAATACTAAGAAATTTCAAGAGTCATTAAAATCTCGTGACATTTCCTTTATTGAATCACCGTCCCGTGGAATTTCTATAACCTATGTACATTTTTCTCCCGTGAAAATGCCGTTAATTAGTTTAAGAATATTGTTCTTGTTTATTTATGGGAAAAGTCAAAAGTCTTGGAATATCACAGAATTGAGTAACATATAAAATACCTGAATTCATCAAAAATAAAAAAACAAAACAAACAAACAAAAACAAAAAACAATGACAAAACAAATAAAAAACTGAATATAAGAATGAATAAGAACACCACAAAATTGAAAACTTGAGATTTGGCGTTATTTTACAAATAACGAGGTTGTTAGTTCGATTCTAGCATGCGACAGCTAAAAAATCCGTAAAAATTATGTGTCTTTCTATATTTTAGCTGGTATAAATGAAGGGATTGTCGCGAGGGAGTAAGGTGGCGCATTATGATCGCCATTTATAGGGCTATTTCACGGCATTTTACGATTTAAATTTTCACGGGGTGCTATGAAAATTCAATTAAAAACTCCGTGAAAATGGCTTTTTCATATTACAATATTTTTACCATGCAAATTATGTACATAACATTATTATACAATATATTATCCATAGGTATACAGGCAAGAGTATGGTATTGGAGAGGCACTATAATCACACCACACATGCATGATAATTATCCTTTGAAACGCATTTAACTTTAAATGAGGGTCGGTGTAATCTTTTTCGGGACAACGGGAAAGGTCATTAATTTCACCGAGAATTCGGGAAAAATACTTATCCGGAATGGGATTCGGTCAATTTCATTTTTCGAGATGACTGAGGGAATCGCACATTTTTTTCTCGGAAAATCGGGATCAAAACACATCCTACACACCCCTTTAAATTGAACCAACACCACATACTATGAATTCTGTTTTTTTTTCTTTTCGTTAAAGATGGATAGGTGAAACCAGTGACTCAATCAACATATCTAGATCTGCGGCATTTGGGAAATAATCATTTTTTGCAGTTAACTCAGTGACTAGAAGGGTCTAGTATGTGTTTGACTGATCTTTGTGAATATCTTTAGACAGAAGTATTCATTTATCACAGAATAAATTCTCTGTTCTGTTTGATGTCTTTAATTTCCTGTTTAACTGTTTTAATGGTATTCAACTCTCTTCCATTTTTCGCAACCCTTACATGCGGTAAAACAGATTGACGTTTCCGTGCGAAATATTATGTAACGTCATTTCGCGCCGAAACCGGCAATACTCGTTTGTAGCTATAAAAATGACAGTTTTATCTCTGTAGCTTTAAAATAAGCACATGGACCCCCATTTTTCAAAGCGAATTTCAAAAGAGTGATGTTTCACGGAGATCTCTGCGAATTTTGAAGAAAAAAACAGTTCGCAATTTTTTTCTATGTGAAATTTTACCTACGAGAAATGGACGTTTATTCTATAAATATTTACATAAATATCAATTCCGAACCACAAATAATGAAATTTTGTTTTAAAATTTTTACTTACCTTCTTCAGAAATATCTCACGAAACTGTAGCAAAAAACCGGAACCAATTAGCTTAATTGGTTTTAAAGTTATGACATTTTAAAAATTACTGTTAAAATCTAATTTTTACGAAATATTTTGAAAAATGGGCAGTTTTGAATCGCAATTTTCTCGAAAACGAAATCATGAAGGTACATTTTTCTTTGCAGATTTGGAAAGAGAATATTCAAATTGACTTTTTTTTCAAAATTTCACGAAAAAATCAGTTCAGGATCTTTACTGTATCGTATCCCCTTAAGAACTAAGATGTTCATATTTACTGTCACGTGCATATGATGAAAGCTCATGGAGGTGCCATATTTGTAGACATTTTGACCTTGACCTTGTATTGAGGAAATTAAAAAAAACAAACAAACTTTAACTTTCCTGCTAGAAGGTGGCCATTAAGTGCCAGGGTTTCATATTAGAAATATGACTTTCTTATGATGAGGGCTTTCTAGAGGTACCATGGTAGCTGTAGCGACTTATCTTTCTTCTAGAAGCTGGACATTTAGGTGCTTTGTTGTTTATATTTGGTATGCAACTTGCATATAACAAGAGCTCTCTGGATACTTGATACTTGTGACCGTGACCCTGCCTCGAGTGCAACTTTTTAAAATCGCTAGCCTTGCTTCTAGGAGGTATCCATTAAGTGCTAGGATATTCATATCTGACACGTGACTTCTTACAATGAGAATTTTTTGGAGGTACCATATTTTATATACATTTTGATATGACTTGACCTGAGGACAATTTGCTAAAAAGCTTAAAACCTTGCCTCTAGAAGGCAGTGATAGGGAGTGCAAGGGTGTTCATATTTGGTATGTTTCTTCCATATGATGAGAGCTTATGTAGGCACTATATTTGTAGACAATTTGACCTTGACTTTGCCCTGAGGGCAATTTTGAGACTTTGCCCTTAGGGCAATTTTGAAAAAAAACTTTAATGTAGAAGCTGGTAAGTAAGTGTTAGGGTGTTTAAATTCGGATATGAAAACAGCTTTTTGAGGGTACCATATTTGTTTATTTTGATCTTGGCCGTACCCATTTTTTAACTTTAACTTTGCATCAGGAACGTTGTCATTAAGTGACAGGGTCTTCATATTTGATACGTGAATTTCATATGATGAGAGGTTTCTAGAGGTACGATATTTGAAGACATATTTGTAGGCATTGACATCGCTCCATGCACACATATATCTTTTATTTTAATAAAATTTGCCATTTTGTACGCTATAGGCAACTACGAAATCAGGACACTAAAGCGTTTTCTAATTAAAACATGTTTTTTCTTCTTACACACAATTACATTTTAATGTAAACTTCAAATTATTTGAGATGTTAATGGGGTTTAATCCGCATTTTTTTAAGGACAACGTTTTTTTAAGGACAACGGTTTTTTTAAGGAATTCCAATGGGGACAGAATATATGACGTTTTTAGCTCTACGTTTTCATTCATAAAGTAGCAAAGTTTTACGAGGACTGAAAAAAAGAAGAAAAAAAGACAATTAGCCCGTTCGCTTAGTTCACCTTTCTACACGGACAATGCACTTTCTGTTGATAAGATTAAGGAATTTTCTATCGTCTAACTTGAAATCAAAAGAGACCACTGATAATATTTTTAGTCATTTATTGTGTTTCCTGTTGTCTGTTCTTTTCAGATCACCTTGCCTTAAAGGTCACATGAGCTTTTCCCATGACATGACTATGAGTACGACGTCTGTCGGCCGATCGTCATCCATCTGTGATAAATTTTAAACATCTTCTTTTCTAAAATCACCGAGCCAAAATGAAACCAAACTTGGCCCCTAGTATTATCAGGGTATGGTTTCTCAAAGTTATGTTCGAATAGTCCACCGGCCAAACAACATGGCAGATGTTGCTAAAAATAGAACATAGGGGTATATTGCAGTTTTGACCAATAACTACAAACCGTTACAGATATAAAAAAAAATATGACAAAATAAAATTGTTCCGATTGGCAAGATCTACGGACCCTACAGTTTTCAAGGAAATCCTAAAACCCCTGTATGAGTTATTGACCCTTTTCACCAAATTTTCAAAACTTTAAAATTTTCGTCTTTTTCGGATCCAGGCAATTAGAAAAGGGGGTTCCAATTGGAAATTAATGGTGATTTCGCCGAGAGGAGCGAGGCGCGAAAATTTTTGGAAGTATTTCTTAATAAAACATCAGGATATTCATTAAAAAAAATACGTGATTGTCCAGAAAAAAGGGGGGGTTACAACCCCCGGACCCCCTCTGGATCCGCCAATGGAAATGATAGAGGTCAAGTGTAAATTGAAAAAATGTTTTCCATGTCAAGATCTACCTACCTCTCAATTCTGAAAAAAAAAATCCGAAACCCATGTAGGAGTTATTGCTCTTAATTCTTAATAAGGTGTGAATCAATAAAATGTTTACCACAGCAAGATATAACCTACCCTTCAATTTTGAAAGAAATTCAAACCCCACGTAAGAGTTATTAGCCTTTATTTACCCGAATTTTACTAATTTTACGTTTTTCGTCATTTATTTCCAAATCTATAAAAGACAGAGGTAATCTTTACATTGATGAAACATTTTCTGTGTCAAGATCTATCTAGTCTGCAATTTTGAGGTATACCCAAAAAGTCATGTAGATCTATTAGATATTACCCTTTGTTTGCCAAAATTTTGCAGCCAAGCCGAATGGACAAAACTTGACCACAATAGTCCGTGGGTGTCCCCCTTTTAAAAGTTTACCCAAGAGGCTGATGGTGTCCAGGTGAGCGATACAGGCCCAGGTGAGCCTATGGTTTAATTTACCATATTGTTTCTTGGCCTTGATTTGTGTAATCAATGTAAGTTCTATTGTACTGTTCATTATTTTAACTAAACAAAGATAAGTGTGTATTAATGATTTCTTTATATTTTAATTTCTACTTTGAAGTGAAAATTATGGTAGAACATGGATCATCTTCTGATAATATATATAGTAGAAACTTCACTGAGTGTGCGCTAAAATTACAAAAAAATTGTTTTCTGTATTTGCTTATTTTGATTTCATTTAACCTTAGTTATGTGAATATCTACACATGTTCTTTTTACTTTGTATGTAGATACTTAGAAAACAATGACATTACATCATTAGAGAGAGTTAACTGGACTGGTCTGTCATCTTTAAAATTTCTGTAAGTAACGTATAAACTTGTCATTTCTGAAATTTCAGAAGTAACATAGAAGTCTTATTATTTCTTAAATATCAGAAAGTAACGTAGAAGTTTGTTGTTTCAGAAATATAAGAAAATAGCGTAGAAGTTTTACCATTAGAAGTCTGCCATTTCTGAAATATCAGAAAGTAACGTTGAGATTTGTCATTTCTGAAATATCAAAAGGTAACGTAAAAGTCTGTCTTGATTATCATTTCTTTAATATCAGAAAGGAACGTAGAAATCTGTCATGTCTGATATATCAGAAACCAACGTAGATACTTGTCAGTTCTGTAACATAAAAGTAACTTAAAAGTGTGTTATCTCGGTAAGGTCTTTAAGTAACGTAATGCAAAGACGCTTCATCTCGTCCAGTAACGTAGATGTCTGTCACACATAAATGACTCACTTTTATCTATTGCTTTAATGTTTATAGTTACTTAAAATTCTGTAATCCTTGTAATAGTTATAAGCAATGCAAATGTTTGTCATCTTCTTAATGTCCCAATAGCTCGTACATGTCTGTACGTTACGTGGATAACTTTCATCACCATATTGCCATATTGTAGCAGAATAAAATACGCAAGTGTCAGTCTTGGGTCTTTACTGTGAATGAATATTAGTAACAAGTTATGTAAACTAACATAGATACTTTATGTTGTTTTGATAAATTTGTAGTTTATTTTAGGAATATAAACTCCATTGCATCTAAAGTTTCACAGAAATAGCAATTGGCATACATTGGATACTCACCAACTGACATATATTTAATGCTCACCAGTTGATATGATTTCAGGATGGTCACTCCTCAGGTTTTTGAAACTATCTCTGACTTTCGGAATTCTCTTATTTAATCCATCATTATGCATAAGAAAATTTTGCACACTGACCCCATCATTTTTTTTCAAAATTGATACCATATATCTTCAATAGACTTCTTATAAAATTTGATGAATTTCTTGAGATTCATTCATTGTATTTCAAACGTTGATTGCTTTAATGCAAAGTGTATAAAAGTCTAGAGAAGTTCGGTTTCACGCCAAAATTTCCAGCGTTTAAATCTCAAAAACAGCCACACTGACCTATCAATATTTTTTGCTTGAATTGATGTATGATCCATAATCTAATAAATAAGAATATTAATTTTAAATCCTTGATATAATAAACTTGAGGAGTGACCATCCTTTATACTCATCAACTGACATTTTTGCGTTCTCTTTTTGCGACAAAGTTCTTTCTGATAAATTCTACATAATATTAGATAATACATTACCAGTAAATGGTCCAACCTAAGGTTTTTGTTTTTACTTTTTATCTTTTGAAGATACTTAGACAGCAATAAAATTACAACATTAGCCGGAGTGGTATGGGAAGGACTTCCCAGTTTGATAAACCTGTAAGTATATTAGACAGCAATAAAATTACAACATTAGCCGGAGTGGTATGGGAAGGACTTACCAGTTTGATAAACCTGTAAGTATGACAGCAATAGGATTACAACATCAGCCGGAGTGGAAGGACCTCCCAGGTTGATAAACCTGTAAGTATATCAGACAGTAATAAAATTTCATCATTAGCTGGAGTGGTATGGGAAGGACTTCCCAGTTTGATAAACCTGCAAGTATATATGACAGCAATAAAATTACAACATTGGCCGGAGTGGTATGGTAAGAACTTCCCAGTTTGATAAACCAAGAAGTATATCAGACAGCAATAAAATTACAGCATTAGCCGGAGTGATATGGGAAAGCACTTCCAAGTTTGATAAACCTGTAGGTATATTAGACTGCAATAAAATTACAACATTATCCGGAGTGGTATGGTAAGAACTTCAAAGTTTGATAAACCAGTAAGTATATCAGACATCAATAAAATTACAACATTAGCCGGAGTGGCATGAGAAGGACTTCCCAGTTTCATAAACCTGTAAGTATATCAGACAGTAATAAAATTACAACATTAGCCGGAGTGGTATGGGAAGGACTTCCTTGTTTGATAAACTTGTAAGTATATTGGACATAAATGAAATTACAACATTAGCTGGAGTGGTATGGTAAAGACTTCCCAGTTTGATATACCTGTAAGTATATCAAACCCCAATAAAATTACAACATTAGCCGGAGTGGCATGGTAAGGACTTCTCAGTTTGATAAACCTGTAAGTATATCAGACATCAATAGAATTTACAACATTAGCTGTTCATTAAATTTAGCAATTTTATCACTTATCAGGTTTTTATAATATTCAGTTACAGAATTTTGAATTTTAGATTTCAATTTAAGTGTTTGTTTGTATGAATTATATTCAATCACACAGTTTTTATCAAAATTAATTTCTTCTGCAACACTTTGTGCATAAGTATACCATGAGTAGGTACCATGTTCATGTAATATTTTTAATAAATCAAAAGCTTCTTTAAGAAAAGCTTCTTTAAGAAAAGGGTTTATATTATTATAATTTAATCTTGAAAAATATTTTAAAGACTGAATTTTTATATAATTTTCAATAGGAAGAGAATTAAGTTCTCATAATAACATTATAATAACATTATGAGCGTCTTTGCGCTGAAACAGTCGACGTCATAATATGTTTTGTGCACCGTGGCAAAAACGTCAGTAAGTCTTATGTAATGGCTGTCATTACCGTGTACACTATAGGTCCACCCAGATCATTAAATGTCATAAAAGAATCGAACAATTCATGTTCCCCGGTGGTTTGTAGTCGACTTACATATGGGTGTCCATTATTTTCGTTTATTCTACCCCTTCGCTACGCTACGCTCTGGGTAAAATATTAACGAAAATAATGGCCACTTCTATGTAAATCTCCAACAAACCACCGGCGCCCATGAATTATTTCTTAAGTATATTAGACAGCAATAGAATTACAACATTAGCCGGAGTGCTATGGGAAGGACTTCCCAGTTTGATAAACCTGTAAGTATATCAGACAGCAATAAAATTACAACATTAGCCGGAGTGGTATGGTAAGAACTTCCCAGTTTGATAAATCTGTAAGTAAATTAAACTTTTAATATGCAGACTTTTAAAGATGCCAAACACATGATATACGGTACCCAAAAACATGTTACTGAAACAAAAAAATTCCCAGGAGCAAAAAATAAAAAAAACAACTAAGGATATTTTTCTTTTAACTTCATCGGCTATCTATAACAAGTTTAAGAAAGACCATGTTACTTAAAGAATTAGGTAATGAATTCCGCCCAAACCAGTGCTAAGGGCGTCTTAAACTTACTACGAGATATGATCAATACTCATTGTTGAAAGCCTCGTAGTGACTTCAAGATGAAGAACAACAAACGTTGTTTCATCACTTTGTTTTGTCATTTGTTATAGAGACTTTGTCACATGTACAGTTTCTCCATATCCTTTCATTGTTTCTATACGGCTTACTAGTGTGTGTTTTTTTTTACCAAGGAAAAATATTGAAAAAGTAGCAATCGGATGTGTATTTTTGGATTTATCTCTGTAGTTGGAAAACATCACATAAGAGATTATACTTGTATATTCTGATCAAAAAGATTGTTTCACTCTCTTAAACGAACCTTTGCGCATCATTAAATGCTACTGAACCTTGCTTTGTACATTTCAGGTACATACAAAAGAATGAGATTATGACTTTGGCAGGAGCAAATTGGAGTGGGCTCTCAGCCGTGACTGAACTGTAAGAAAATTGTTGAATCATAAATCACGACTTCTTGTCAAGCCTATGCATACCATGGTGTAGACTAAAAATGCAAAAGATGCAGAATAAAAAAAACAACTAAAATGAATATATTTACACTATTTCAAAGATTCAAAACTTTTTAAATATTCATTTTCTTTGGGCCGATGCTTCTATGGATTGTTTCTACCCAAAGGGTACTCGCCAACCCAGTAGTCGGTACTTTCGTGTTGGTCAGAAAAACGATTTTATTTAAGATTCTCCGTGAGATAGATGTAATCTCTCCAGATATACATTTCATTTATGGTGTACTTGTTCTTTAGAGAATTTCTCATACTTATACACGATCATACTTCAAATTTTGGCATTTATTTTTTATTTTGTAATGTGAAATTGTTATACGACCACTCTGTTTACATATATTTTTATGTTTTTGCTGACGATCCACCTTCCTATAGTCAATCGACATGGGTATAACTTTGCTCGACATTTAGCAATGAATTCCGCTGTAACTGGCGCTTAGGACCGTCTTGAACTTGGTAAAAGGTATGAGCAAATCTCAATGTTGAAGGCCTCATGGTGACTTGAGGATGCAGAGCAAGAGTAAAGGTTTTGTTCCATTATTTTTTGCTTTACCGTGTATTTATAGAGACTTTGTCTCATATGCATTTCATTGTAGATATTATTTCTAGAGTTTGTACTGCAGTATGGAGTTCGTAAAATATTCATATGGTTATGGTTTATTTGTTCTTGAGAGAATTTCTCATACGGATACACTATGATTCTCTTATTATTATCATTTTTGTTTTGTAATTTCCAAGTCATTATCTCATTATTTTGCACTAATCTCACTATTTTTATTCCAAAATTGTTTTAACACAACAATATAGCTGCATATTGCAAACTGATATAAACCTAAAGTTTTCTTGCAATTTAATTGATGAGTGTCGTGATGTTGTTTATAAGTTGTGATTTATTTTGTAGTAGCTTTTTTCGGGCAACGGCTGACAACGGCTGTAAGAAGACTTTGCCATTTAATTGTTTTGACGACCTTTCATCCACGAGTAATGACAGATATGTATGTAGCGTTGTTCGACATTTAGCAAGGAATTCCGTTCAACCCAGTACTAAGGGGCATTTTGAAATTACTATACGGTACGGGGAAATCTCATCGTTGAAGCCTCATGGCGAAATAAAGATGTAGAACAAAAATATTAGCGTTGTTCCATTCCTTATGGAGATTTGGTCTTATGTGCATTTACACAATGCCCTTTCATTGTTTTCAGACTGGAGCGTGTCTCTCCTGTAGTGTGGAGTCCGTAAAAAGATTCCCCGTGCGAGAGATGTATGCGCTCTTTAGGTTTCAATTATAGTGTTTTTGTTCTTGGGGAAATTTCTCATATTGACGTACTATCATACTTTCAATTTTTGGTATTTTATTAATTATTTTTTTGTAATTTTAAAACTTTATGTATATCCACATATCTTATTACTTTATTTTACCCAGTCATGCATTTTACTCGATGAGTGCCCATGTTTGTCTTTTTATCGACAAACGGATGATAGCGGCTGTGAGAGCACTTTATCCATTATTTTGTTGTTTTTTACAATTCTGTATCCATGATCATAGGAAAGATAGTGAGTGAAATGTTGTTTGACATTTAGAATTGAACTATGTTCGGATCGTCTTGAAATTGCTATGAGGTTTGAGCAAAGCTCATTTTTGAAGGCGTTATGTTGCTTCAAGATGAACAATACAATAAAAGCGTTTTTAAATTGCGTTTCTTGTGAGTGTTTGAAGAGGCCTTTCATTGTTTAATAATTACATTTCATGAATATTCATTTGTATTCTGTCAGTTTGATAGGTGAACATCGATCACGTGGCATATCAATGTGAAGTTGCAATTCCCATGAAACACATTTGACCACGTGCTCACGAGGCGGATGAATTTGTAAAAATAGAATCCAAATGTTCCCTGGAAATAAAGTCGTTTTTTATATTTCGGGTTTAAAATGTAATTTTAAGAATTGAATGCATTATTTTGAAGTTTCATAGGGACTATGAAAGGGTTGACCGGGCGCACATTTTCAACATGAAGCGCTACCGCGCTTCATAAAAAATGTGCTTCGATCAACCCTTTCATATTTCAATGAAACTTCAAAATAATGCATTCGATTCTTAATTGGTTATCTGTAAATACAGAACTTCGGTGTTTTGTTATTTGACATTATCTAATCTTCAATTAATTCCTTATATTTTTGCTTAATAAAGATAAATATGTGTCGAAATGTCCATCTGCAGAAATGAAATTTATAGTAACTACGGTTTTTGGTTATTCTGTACCCATGTCATCTAATTCCAGATTTCTTCGTGGCAATAAAATCTCTACATTAGCAGGGGCTACTTGGAATGGACTTTCCGCCATGACTTCTTTGTAAGTATACAATCTAGAGTAACTGTTGTAAAGAAGTGGGTTGGAGTTTTAACCAGATAGGCACTATCAAATTTATATGTCTTCTTGTGCATATTTTACATTGCCAACTTGTATAACATTTGTATTTTTATGTTAATGGCGTTAAAATGCCTATATGGGAGTAGTGAAATATTTTTAGGACATGTAACTCCTGGTTACTGTCAATAGACCATTTCGCGGGCATTGCTGCCATGTTTTAAAGGGGCAGAATTTCTGGAAAGAGGTGAGAATGGTATAGAGTACGGGGAAGTGTATGTGTGTTGTTGAGCAATAGTTCTGTTGCAATGATAGTTTCTGGCATTTTAGAACAATTTCTACCTCCTTTTTAAGGTAGAAATGGTTCACAGTGACTTCGGTATTTTGTTATTTATTACCACTGGTCAATGCCTCTGCTGGTGTAAATCAAAATTAAACGCCAATCGGATAGCAAACCAACTAATGCAAAAAAGTGATTTAACTACAGTAGGTTTGAGTTTTAACCAGATAGGCGCTATTAGATTTCCATTATGTTCTACTGCCTATTTTAACGACAAAAATGTATTTTTTTTTAGGTTTTAGCTATATTTTTCTTTTATTAAATTTTGTTCTAAAAATTTCTTTCATCTGTTGGTCTGTGGACAGTTGTGCTCCCATCATAGTTGTTCTTTAAATATTTCTATACCTTATCCTCTTGTATACCCATTTATATTTTTATAGTGTAGAGGTAAAATGCATTTTTTTCATAGTAGTTAATTGTTTAGGGGAATCTAGCTCCTGTTCACTGTCAATTATATTTTGGTTTTTAAAGCTTCTTTGGAGCTTACGTTGTTAAAATATAATCAGCTGCAAACTACATCTTGTGTATCCTATCTTGTATTTAATGTCTTAATTTTCTTGAAAATGTTAAAATCAAAATTAAAATCTAATTACATAGAAATAATTAAAGCAAAAAGTAGTTTAAGAACAAGAAAGGAGAATCACTACCGATTTACAAGTTAAATGGCAAATTATTTTACAGAGAACTATTTTGATTTGTAAAAAAATATTGCAAAATCTGGACACGAGTACATCTATTAAATACAGCAAATAGATCTTTTTACGCAATCCAAATCCAAAATCATTACAAATCAAAAGAGTGTCCATTGTTATATGTATAAGGTAGGTTATAAGACTATTTGTTCTGATTTCTTGTTAAAGGCACCTAGACAACAATGAAATCACAACATTAGAAGGTAGTACCTGGGAAGGACTCGCGTCTCTAGAACGCTTGTGAGTATAACATAGGATAAGAATGTCATCAAACAGACATTTGTAGAAATACCACATATGTCACGATTTTATTTAATGGTTATCGATGACTTGTTCATGATATATGATATGTAGATTTATTGTCCAAAGGAAGGACCTAGTCGGAGGCGAGGAGGGTAATAGAACATATAGTTTCTAGTGACTTTGTGTAATAACACGCTTGTTTGAGGGATAGAAACATGGTCGCCAGCGCGGAACATAGTTTCATATTGGAACCCTCAGGAAAAGCACATTTTTATCTTCTCCTCTAAAACCGACGAAGCAAACTCAATTAAACTTTACAGGAATGATGTACAGAAGGTCCTTTGAAAACGTTGCTCATTTTGTTACGATCCGACGAAAAACATGTCCACCAGCGCGGAATATAGTATTGGACCCTACAGGAATATCATACTTTCCTGTTCTTCTCCGAAACCACTAAACTGAATTTAACTTACTATATCGAAAGCCCTTTTAAAAAGATTGCTTATTTCATTCTATTGTGATGAAAATATGACAATTAGCGCGGAACATCGTATAACATTGGACCTTATCATATTTTCATCTTTTCATCTGAAAACATTGAAGCAAATTCAATGCCGCTCTCATGAATGGTGTGTGGGAGGTCCCACGACTTGTTCTTGTTATTTGGAACCCTGCAATATCTAAATTTTTGTAAATTTTGTTGAAAAGTTAGGAGCATCTCCCTCACGCAAAGCTCTGTCCTTAACTGATTTTGGCTTTACATTTAGATCACATTGGTTATTTGTTCTCTATCAGTTTTTAAACATCTTTGAGTTTATGGTCTTCCAAACGTTTAAATTGTATCTGCACTGAAGAGACATAAGTTGTCGAAATGTGCATATACAGAAATTAAATTCACAGTAACTTCGGTATTTAGTTATCCATTATGACCAGATAATAATAATGGCCGCTAGGACTGATCAAAGTATAAAATTTGACCTTATGGGAAAAAATCACATTTTCATCTTCTTCTCTGTAACCATTCAGGCAAATTCAACAAAACTTTACAGGATTTGTTACAAAAACTTTTGTTACAAAAACATTCCATTTTGATTAGATATGACAAAAACGTGGCTGCCAGTGGATAACATAGCTTAACATTTGACGAAATTGGAAAACATTTTTGGCCACCATCAAAGGCGTGGCTTTAATCAGTAGGTGAGTGTTACATGCTTAATCTCCGAGCCTCTAATTTTTCCTTACCAGGTTTATGCGTCTTGTTAGTCAAATGTATAGTTTTATTCATCTAGCGGTTGGGAGTTATAATTCAATCCATTTAATGCCATACAAAACCAAATCACTTGTTTTGAATTTGAGATTTAGTCCAGCGCTTTTGTATATCATATTTATTAAGAACAAAGAGACACTCTAACATTTTCAGGGTTTCCTAGTTTCTCCTTGTGTTCTCGTTTTTGCCTTTTTTTTCTGGACTTTATGTAATCTTATGCTTTGTTCCTTAGGTATTCTGCTGCCGTTGTTTTGAACAATAGCAATCTGATACATAGAAAAATGTAAATAATTACCAATAACAGTTCAAATGTAAGGTGTCTGCCAATTATAACATAGAAAAGTAAAAACAAAACGATAAAAAAATCAAAAAAGGCTTTACAATACTCTATAAAATGGTGTTGATAAAATGAAGATGTGAAGTATTTATTATTTATTACCACTGGGCGGTGGACTACAATTCCCGAGGATATTCAATCCAGCAATCAGTACTGCGGTGCTGACCCTAAAACCGATTTTATTGAAATTTGCAATATCTAAATTTTACAAAATTTTGTTCAAAACTAAGGAGTATCTCCCTCGTGCATAACTCCAGAGCTGATTTGGGCTTTTCTATTGAGATCCTTTTGCTTATTTATTATCTATCAGCGTTTACACGTTTTTCGGCTTATGGACTTCCAAATGTTTTGGTTTGATCGCACTGACGAGACACAAGTTTTCGAAATGCGCATATGCAGAAAATAGATTAACAGTAACTTCGGTATTTCATTATTTATTTACAATAACAATGATTCAGTTTTATCCTTATGCTTATAATATTTTCTGGAATGTTTTAATAGTTATGAATTTCTAAATGTCACTGAAGAGACACAAGTTGTTGAAATAGCGTATGCAGAAAAAAGATTAACAGTAACTTCGGTATTTTGTTGTTCTGAGGCAAGTTTTCCAAAATACAAGGACAACAGATCTTCAAGAAGGTCATGGAAGGTCAAAATGTTAAATTTTATTTGCAACCTTGTGCATCAAAGTATGAACAACTGGTGAATTTTTTTATTAATGCATACCCTACAGTCTCTGGTGTACCAGTATCCTTATCAATTGTAATTTTTCAGGAATCTGAACAACAACAACATAACACGGCTGAACACAACGATATGGACTGGGCTCGATTCTTTAAATTCATTGTAAGTAGAAAGTTTTTATGTTCTTCCATAAATGGCCATTTTCGGTCTGAGACGACCGAGTAAAGACGAGATCGCATGCATTTAACTCCCTGAACGACCAATTATTATTTTTATGATTTATCAACAACAGGTTGAAATTTCTATATTGCAGTGATTGCCTTGATTTATGTGTTTTCTTTTATAAATATTTGTATTTGTATTTCAATCAAAATAATCATATATCATTGTCTTTGTATTGTAATGTGCTGTAATGTAGGTATTCCATTGTAATTTTTCTGCTCAGCTTTTGGGCACTTTGATTAGTTCAAATAATAAAAAAATAACATTACAAATGGCATGACATCACAATTAAAAGTATGTTAAAGGGACACGGACTTATAATTTTCATCCATTGTAGATGCTTCCTGTTATCCGTTTCTATCATTTGTTTCTTCAGAAAAGGTTTCAGGACATTTAAGTTAAATTATTTTTACGGAAGAAATAGCCACTTACATTTAATATAAATCAAAGATCGGCATAACTTTCTCTTGTGTACGAAATTCTTCGTCTCCACTTGTTCACAATTTTTATATAAAAATGTTTTTCGGTAACTAAAGAAAGGCAAAATTGGAAAAAAATTGTAATTGCTGAAATCACTAAACTTTATTATAACGATCTAATATGAGTATATGCTAAAATAGTTTTAGACACCTCAGTGGGTTCAGATATTTAGGATTAAGTAGTAGTAATAGCATTACTTTATCCCTGAGTGCGTAGCACGAAGTCATATAGCAGTGTTATTACATATTTGTAAAATAGTACTAAATCTTGTCAAAATTATTTGTGAGCTGTAATTATTCCTTCCTATAAAGTACAAACGATAAGACAATGATAGGACAAATTTATTGTTAACAAAAGTTTCAGTATAAAAAAGGACGACCACACACTTTGCCATTATCTATATCATGACATTCATTGATGTAAAACTGTTATTTGTTTGGAAATAAAACTCTTGAGTTTATTATGAGTTTAACCCTAATTTAACCCTTTAACCGCTAGTTTATACCTTTTTAAAACAATCTGTGGAATTGATATAGGGTCCACACCGGCCAGAGAGTTATCATAATAATTTTCTGTATTGTAATATTATATACTACTCATCAAAAGAAGCGATACACAATAAATTTTGTAAATATTTTTGGTATTTCGCAATTTGAAATTTTTATTTTAATGTATTTATGTAGTCAACGCCAAAACGCATTTGTTAATCCAATTTTTAAATCAGTTCCGAAACGGATACGATGAAATTCCGTAATTAAAGTTTTTCGCCCGATGATCGATTTCGCCATTAACTGATGGATGATTTAAATTGTTTGATGTCCATAATTGGGACACTCCATCATGTAAACAATTTGCCATCTTAAAACGTTGAAAGCAATGTCTCATTTCGATGCCCTGTTCCATCCAAAATCAACCTGGACAATGAAATAGCGCAGGTGGAAATACTCACTATTAAAGACTGCAAACACTGAGACTTTCCGGATAATGACCATGACCGTGACCGGAGATGGTTCTGAAATTGTAAGATAAATCTTCATACATGAAATTAATTCTTATATGCAAAAACTACATTTTGTCTACGAGTTATGGTTTTCTGCTACAAAGTAAAATATTATTTTTGATAAAATCTGTTTCTTTTTGTTGAGTAGTATATGTTGTATATGTTACAGGCATTTTCTGAAATTAGGCATTTTGTAAAACGACTAAAATTTCAGTTATCTTATAAAATGTCTAAAGTGTTTGGTCATTTTATATAAATGCCTTAAAATTAGCAGTCATTTTACAAAGATTTTAAGACATCGACTGAACTCTTCAGGCAATTTCTAAGTATCTGCATTTATCAACAAAACTCTAAGAACTTTACTTTTGATGTCATACTAGTGTGTGTTTTTATACAATTCAACAAATACAAGCAAGGTAATGATCTCAGTTGTAAAAATACCGAGGCTTCATTCCGTGTATGGCACTCGGTAGATGTCTTTGGTACTGGATTTCGCTTAACATTTCGATTTATTTGGTAAAGAGTACTTCTTTTATTACAACTTTTGGATTATGGCTTTCCATATTATTTGATTTTAATGCTGCTGATGAGAGGTAACTCCTTGAAACACGTGTACAACATAACGAAATATACTGTTTTTATGCAACTTCGGTAATTTTTGTATTTTAAACCATTGGGCCGATGCAACTGCTGGTGGACCAGAGGTCCCCGAGGGTATTCACCAGCCCGATAGTCAGACTTGTCTGACATGAAAATTTTACCTTGCGTGTTATAGAAATTTACTGTTTTTATCAAAATTCTAACCCCTTAAAAATACCGAGGCTTCATTCCGTGTATGGCACTCGGTAGATGTC
>MJUU01009972.1:68520-84615 GCA_002080025.1 Modiolus philippinarum | reverse complement strand
TCCTTAACAAAGATTGCTTATTTCATTCGGATCCAATAAAAAACATGGCCGCCAGCACAGAACATAGTTTATTTTGGCCGGGGAAATTCGCATAAAAACATGGCCACCATTCAAAACATCAAAACCCTGTTGTTCAGCATTTTGTCACGTGAGCGATACAGGCTCAGTGTCTGAGCCTCTAGTTTATTCTATTTTTGTGAATTATTAAAACCTCGATGCTTTTGCAGAAAGATATCTTAAATGGAGTATGATTTTCAGCTTTCGTCAAATATTTAAAAAGTATTAAAAATGAGTGATATTTATTGAACATGGATGTCAATTTTCTTTTCATATAGCCCATCACTTCACAATTTTATTTGTGTATAAAATTCTTGCCATTTTGTTATAGTAGGAGACAATCTTAAAGAGGCTCGCTCCTCATGTTTTGGGATTTTTGTCAGATTTTCGGAATCCTCGGGTTTTATCCATTTAAACGCATTATAATTTTTTGCCCATTGACTCCCTTATTTTTTACCATATTTTCATCTTCTACATCTTTGAGAGCATTCTGTAAAAAAATCATTGTTTTCTATTTATTCTGTCACATTCATTCCTGCTCAATACGTGCTAATGAAAAAATCAGAGGAGTTCAGTTTCCCGCCAAATTTTCAATCACTTGAATCTCAAAAACGAGATCATCAACCTATATTTTTTTTTCATTTAAATTACTTCTTTTTCAATTTTCTAACAAAAAATATGTTTATTAGAAATTCCAATTATTATCAAATGGAGTAGCGAACCCCCTTAAGCATTAATTTCAACTAATATTTTTTACTCCTTGACAATAACTTCGGTATTTTGTATTCATTACCGATGTCTCTGCTGATTGACTGTTAGTCCCTGAAGGTATTCAAAAACCCAGTAGTCAGTACTCCAATGCTGGCCTGCAAAACCGATTTGATTAAAAAACTTGCATATCTAAATTCAAGAAAATTTGATTAAGACTAGGGAGCTTCTCCCTCTTGCATAGCTCCGTCCCAAGATGATTTTGAGTATTCTTTTTAGATCCCATTTGTAGTAATTTGCCGTCTCAGGTGTTACAATATTTTGGTTTATGGATTTCCAAATGTAATTTGATCTGCACTGATGATACACAGGTTTCCGAAATGGCTATATGCAGAAACTAAATTCACAGTAACCTCGGTATTTTATTATTTATGGGAATAAGAACATAGCATTTGACAAGATGTTATAGCAATTTTTGTTGAAAGAAAATGAAATAATATTATCATAAGATTTATGCAAATCAAAAAAAAATATAAATAAATGAATAAATAAATAAAAAATAAATAGATAAATAAAAATAAAAATAAATAACTAAAAGTAAAAAAAAAGTAAATAACTATGTAAATAAAACAATTACTGTCCTTTTATATAATTTGAATATTTCTTGATTATTTAAAGGATTTTAATTAGGTACATTCTTTGGTAATTTGGGGGGATTCTTTATATGTTTGTTTTTTTTGTATTTATACATGTATTAGTACAATAACTTTTTAAGGGACCTGCAGAGAAATCAAATTGAGACACTGGAAGGCGTTTCTTGGATCGGTCTTTCTTCTCTAACTGTTCTGTAAGTATTGTTGTTAATAGAAATAATCAGAAAAAAGTATAAGAATTTTCTTAAATAACTACGTGAAACTTCTTTTACGGAAATAAAATAAAATGCCGAAAATGAATAGATGAATTACAATGTTCAAATGCTTATTCTTATGCCGCCAGATCGAGGATCGGGGGCATATTTTTTTGTCCTGTCTGTCTGTTTGTCTGTGCGTCCGAATCTTCAACCTTTGCTATAACTTTTGAACTATGTAAGATATACTTTTTATATTTGGCAAGTGTATAGGTCTAGCCAAAAGGAAAACAAATGTGAAAAAAAAATTAAGTCAGGTTAAAGGTCAAGGTCACAGAGGTTGGGACATGCATGTGGGGGCATATGTAGAGTTTCACAAACACATCTTGTTTAGAATATTTTAAGATCTCTTAATGTCTAACCAACATTTCTGATTTAGGAATCTGGCATTTAATGAAATTACAACATCAGTAGGTGGATACTGGACTGTACCGGAATCTCTGTCATCTCTGTGAGTACATTATCATATAATTATCCTCTTGTAGCTGTGGAACCATAACTCTCTTCGTCATTTCTACTGTGTGCTTTATCAAACATTTACCAAGGGACCATTAAAAGTTATGATGCTACTGTTACAAACCCCTTTTTTTTCATTCCAAGAAATTATATTGAAGCTTAAAGCTATATGAGACATTTCGAAAATATTATTGAAAAATAACAATAACAAACAGAAAAGAAAAAATATAAAGAATAAAATGATGAAAAAAAAATAAATAAGATAAGACAAAAATAATGATAATATAAAATAAACAAAAAAATCCTTGCCAAATTTTGTAAATCACCAAAATCACATATGGAGTTTAGATGAAAAAATAAAAAGGGTAAAAACGACAAAATACTAAAAAAAACAAAAAAAAACAACTACAATCACAAAAGGTAGATAGGGGTAAAATGCTCAAAGTTGTTGAAATAGGGGACAACTGGACCAAAATGTACAGTAACACATAAGTATGATGTTCAAATTTCGGCTGAGGAAAGGAACGAGTAAATGATCTATGCGAAAGAAAAAAAAATGATAAAAATAAATAAACGAATAAAAAATTTACGCTCAACTTTCTTAAGCTACTTTAATGATGCCATACTTATATAAGTTGCATGGTACGTTTCCACCTTACACAGACCGGGGATGAAAGATCAGAATCGCTTGTATCTCTGAAAATGGAACTGGTTAATCATTTTAGATGGAAAACCATATATTGCTTTAAATTCCCTTATGATGAAAAGCATAGCAACTGCAACCGTTTTTCATTTTTTCAACAATTGATCAGGGTAGCAATCAATTATAATCTGAAGATTTTTTCTAGCAGATTAATTTTTATATTGAAATTCCCAAGGTAAACTGCTGAGAAATCTTCATAAATAATTAGACTTAGATATGTTCCGAAGGAAAACATTTGTTAGAAATCTTCTTAACTAATTACAAAGGGAATGAAATTACAACAATACCAAACAAAATTGACAGGAGCGGAAATACAAACAGCAAAGGGACAAAGTACATACAAAACCACTCAAAAAATTATAAACTGCAATGGTCCTGACTGTGTGCATGCAAAGTCTCGTGCAATTTTTTAAACTTCCTGGAACAATTTTTGTACCCGGAAGTTGCATTTTTCATTTCAATATATGACGTGCCAAACAAAAAATCGAACGTCATAATCCAAAAACTTCATGTTTTGGCAGGAAACGTTTTGGAATTTCAATTTATCGTGAAATCTCGGTGTCATATGACGAGCCTTACAGACCCTTTTCAGAAGAAATGATGGGTTTAATATTACTTCTTGTGTCGTTTAGTAATTCTAAAGCAATAAATATTGAAAATCGTAGTCAATGAAAAGAAATGTTCATCACAGTACTTAATAAAAAGGAATCACGAATCACAATTCAGAGAAAAACTTTAAATTTATTCCGCAATGGACGGATATCTGTTATATGTTCGTTTTATACCTTAGATGGCTAATAATATACAGTGTAGCATATTTAACTATCATTTTTTCCCTTTTAGAACAATTACCAACAACAGAATGACAACTTTAGAGGGAGCTAACCTGACAAAAGGTCTATCTGGTCTGTAAGTACCATACAATATTGGTTTGTGAATCTGTTCCCAAAAGGTGAAATATAAACAATGAAAGCTATAGAGTAAATGTACATGCACAAATTCTCTATCAATGCTTGGTTAAGTCAGCAATAGAAGATGGAACAACGCTTTTATTGTTGATCTTCATATTGAAGTCACCATCAGGTCTTCAACAAACAGCTTACCTCATGGTAAGTTCAAGATGGCTTCTGGCACCACATTTGACAGAATTCATCGCTATATGTTGAAAAACGCTACGTTCAGTTTTTGTCATCGCATGTATTTTAGATTGCAAACAAGCATATAATTAAAGCTTATCACAATCACACCAATATATAAACATCAACGGGCTCTCATCATATCAGTTGAAAGAAATCGGGGTATCCCAAAATATTGAGATGCGGTCAATATAAACCGATGGTCAGAAAAACGTTTTAAAAAAATTGAAAGTATGATAGTGTATCTGTATGAAAAACTCTCCCAAGAACAAGTACATCATAGCTGAAATATAAAGAGAGCATACATCTCTCGCAAGGGAAATCTTTTAATGTACCCCATTAGAAGAGACGAACCCTAATCTCAAATTTAACATGAAAATACTAGTATGAGACAAAGTTTCAACCAATACACACTAAAGCAAAGCATAGTTTTTATTGTTGTTCAACATTAAAACACTTACACCCACGGATTAATATAATGCAGACCTGTAAGATACCTGTTTTGAAGGGGGCCTTTAAAGAAACATGGTGACTAAGCTTTCCATAGGGTGCATTGCATTATCACAACTTAATTCAATATAGGATTCGGGATATAACAAGAAAGTTTTAACCAATTCGGTAGCCATTACTTCATTGCTGGCCCGAAACCCGATTTCATTTGAAAACTAGCAATATCTAAATTAAAAAAAAATCAAATCGAAGGAGTATCCCCCTCCTGCATAGCTCTGTCCTTTGCTGATTTTGTCTTTTCTATTCAGGCCCGATTGGTAATTTGTTCTCTATCAGAGTTTACCCTAATTTCCAAATGTTTTAATTTGATGTGCACTGAAGAGACATAAGTTGTCGAAATGCACATATACAGAAAAAAAAAATTCACAGTAACTTCGGTATTTTGTTATTTATGAAATGTTAGGTTTTAAATTAATAGGGTTATTTTCAACAGATATATAATGATAAGGAGGGGTATTTGCCAAAAATACAAGTCGCGGGGCGGTAAAATTTCTCGAGCCTGAAAGGCGAGGGAAATTTAGACCCATGACTTGTATTTTTGGCAAATACCCCGACGTTCATGATATACCTGTTTAATTACACCGAATGTCTCTATCATTAACACGCACAGGTGACTCCGGGTATTTGCCAAAAAAATACAACGGCTATTAGCCAATCAGAATACAGCTTACTTAAATAAGGTGTAATTATCTAGAAAATCTTTATATGTATTTTCCAATGTAAAACTAATTAAAAATCAGTTGATAAGGACGTATTTTTTTATTTTAGAATTTTGAACGACAATGAAATAACAACATTAGGAGAAGATACTTTTGTTGGACTGTCATCTTTGAGATTTCTGTATGTACTGTATCATTGTGTTATTCACAGCTTTTTAAAAGAAGTTATTTTACTTTTCACTCGGTAAAAACAATGGAACTACACAGTTGGTTGATGTTTGTGCTTGTTTCAGTTTTTAACTGACCTAAAATCACAGAACATCCATGCAAAGTTTCTTTTGTTTATTTAAAATAAAAAGTAATTTTTTTGTTACATGTACATCTCGTTGATACACAAAAATGTAAACAGCGAAGTCGAACCAGGCAGTTGGGCTCTTTGGATATTGAGTTGAGTATTCTGGATGCTATTGAAAAGAATAATTGATCGAACAAATTGCCGTTGGACCTTCGCTTTGTGTGTTTAAGAAATAGGGCGTGTTCGATTTGTATGTTGAACTATCCACAAACAATTACAGGATATGGAGTAAATGCAAAAGGGAGTGAGTCTCTGCAAATAAATAGAAAACCTAGCAATGAAACAACGCTCTTATTCTTGATCTTCATCTTGACTTCAGCAGGCTCAAAAAGAAGCTTTGTTCATACCTCATAATAAATTTAAAACAGCTTCTACCACCGCTTGGAGAGTACTTTATTGCTAAATAATGTCGAACAGCGCTACATTCAGGTGTTTTTATACTTAATGTATGCGAGATAGCCAAAAAACATAAAAATAACTGGCAAAGTATTCTTACAACCATGTTATTAAACAATCTACTGTGGTTGTTTTTGGAAGATTAAAATGTGGAATATAAGACATTTTGTTTTGTCACTTCCAGTATCAAGCAAGCAATTTAGGGTGAATTTGAAGCGTTTCTCCGCGATAAAGTCTGTGTCAAAAATTGTCCTAAATTCCTTTTATCAGTAATACATAAAATTATAAAACGAAGTCTATAATAAATTGAAATGAGCTGAATTTATTTCAACATAGTGAATACATTTTTTGCAATAAGGAATATGCATTGTTAAATCAAGGTATGACATGTGTGAACAAGTAGAGTACTAAAGCATAGCAATGCGCACGTGACACCTTCAAAGTGATCCGATAATTTCTTGATAACCGGTAGAAACTCAATAGCAATTGCTATTATTAAAAGAAACAGTTCATTTTTTGTCCCGTTATTTCGACACATATGAACAGATAATTTGAAAAATAATAAGAAGGGTACGAAAATCCAAAACTTTACTTGTCGACCCACGTGTGTCGAGACCATTTATAATTGAATTGTTTTAATAGCAATATACCAAGCGTACCCCTTTGACATATAGTCCTAGTTAACACGACATGTGTCTTTATAACGACACTTTCGAGTACATCTGGAGTAATTTCTTAGAATCAGAAAGGTTTCTTCTCTAATGATATGTGAAGTTTAAACCGGTTCTGACCTGTTAGATAAATTTTCATTTCCAACATACCTTGGATAAAGCCCCGTGCTATTTCCCGCCAAATCTATTCGGAATACAATTCTCGGTCTTCAGCATTTATCATTAGAGACAAAGATAACACCACCTTATCCCGATTCTTACCGTATTTTATCCACTCTCGATAGTTAAATTTGAAAATTTTAATGCTCGGCAAGCCTGGCAATCAGAATTTTAAAAACTACCTCTAGTGGATAAAATATGGTAATGAACGAGATCTTGTGGTGTAATCTATATTTATTCTATTGGTTTATGATTTACTCAGCTAGTTCTAACCAACATTTACCTCACATGAGAATAGTATGTTATTTTGTCTTTATTTTTATACCCCGCCCACGAATGTGGAAGGGGTATATAGTGTTACCCTTGTCCGTCCTTCCGACCGTCCATACATCCGGTTAAGTTTTACGTTTAAGTCCATTTCTGAGAAACTGTAAGGTATAGAACAATGATAGTTGACCAGAAGGTAGATCTTGGAAGGTACTACATAGTTCATTTGGCAGTTTGATACTTATTTCATGGTTGAGTGACTCTGGTTAAGTTTTGTGTTAAAGTCCATTTCTCAACAACTACATGTTATAGGGCAATGATGTTTCATCAAATTAATAGCCTTGATAAGTACTACCCAAATCATTGACAATTAGGTGGCTTTGACCTACATTTTACGCTTTAGTGACTTTGGTAAAGTTTTGCGTTAAAGTCCATTTCTCAACAACTACAAATTATAGGACAATGATGTTTCATCAAATTAATTGCCTTGATGAGTACTACCCAAATCATTGACAATTAGGTGGCTTTGAACTACATTTTACGCTGCAGTGACTTTGGTCAAGTTTTGTGTTTAAGCCTATTTCTCATCTACTATGTATTGTAGCATCATAATATTTCACTGTAACATTCAGCTAAAAGAGATCTGCCCATTTCACCAACAATTGGGTGACCATGACCTACATTTTACGGCTGAATGACTTTGGCTAAATTTTTGATTTCATCACAAGTCAGTGACAGGGAACTAATTTTATGAATGATTGACCTGAGTTAATCTGTTGTGATAGATTTTATTGGCGGGGCATCCGAGTCTTACAGACACATTCTCTAGTTTTTGTATGCATTGCTAAGCATTTTTCTTATTTTTAGTACAACTATATATTCAGATTCATGTTTATATCATTCAAGTTCCTCAAAGAATATTTCAATAATAAGTGCATATCCCTTTTATGAAGGGATATTCCATATCCCTTCATTGTTAATATGATATATTTTTCAGTTACTTACAGAACAATAAAATCACAACATTGAAGAATGTGAATCTAACTGACCTGACATCTTTATACTGGTTGTAAGTATAATAAGTATAACATGAGCTATAAAATGTGAATCTAACTGATCCAACATCTTTATACAGGCTGTAAGTGCAATGTTATCTATTTTTCTATAACAATCAAATATAAGGTATGTAACTCTTAATACTGATGAATTCAGCAGATTACCACTCCATTAATATAAAACTAGATGATCAAAGAACCAAGTTTTTTATTAATTTACCTCAGTGGTTTCAAAGAAACGGTACAATTTCCTCCTCTGATGACAATCTCGAATGAGTTTTAGACCTTGTTGACATCTTTTTAGGAATTTGACAAGTTTGATTCTAATTGGCCATAAAGTTTCATACGAGAGAAATGGATGTGTATTCCAACCGCTTTGTCCAGCGGTCAACTATGTTGGAAAGATAGCAGACCTACTGGATGTCTTTTTGCAAGTAAACATTTAAGGACCCTTGTGACAAAGTTTTGAACAAATTACGAGGCTGCTTCAGAGGAAAAAAAAATCTTTCAATTCTTTTCCGTAGCGCAAAATGTTAAAATATATATCAAGTTGGCGACCATCTTCAATTGGGTGCCTAGGACTATTGTGACCAAGTTTGGCTCAAGTTAGTTGTTAGTTGTTTCATGGGAGACTACTTTGAAAAAAACATTACAGAGTGAGGACTGCCATGCCAAGAGATGTTTTAAGACCAAGACTTGCTACAGCCAGATGAGATAATAAGAAGCACAACGTACCACGGTTTCTATACCAATGCTTTGCATTCGCAACTATTGACGCTGTACATTTCTCAGCAGCCTTACCTGGAATACAAAGGGTCAGTACATGACTTCTTTGCACCAATATGTTAAGAACTTATTAACGGTATGCTGTAGGTTATAATTGGGTCACCCAAGAGAAATGAAGGGAGTCTGCTTGCCTGAATCCAATTTTTCAAATGTAATAAATTCATTTTTACGATATCTACTGTTGAAGTACTTTTATTCGTGGACATAAATTTTCTTGGTTTCCATAAAATATTCCTATTTCGTGTGTACTTAAATTCGTGGTTTCAAATTATCTGCTTAAAACTCTAAGGAAAAATCCATTTCGTTGGGAACTTAATTTCGTGGTTTTATCGTGAAAGGAAATCAATAAAAATTAGAACCCCAACGAACAATAGTACTTTCACAGTACTTATATGTTGTTATTTTGTAGGAGACTAGAAAACAATGACATAGATTCGCTAGAAAGAGTGGATTTTACTGGACTAACGGGTTTATACGCTCTGTAAGTAGAGTTGAATTAAATGTGTGCATGCTTTTGTGTTGTGAATCTCTTTGGATAATAAATGTACTATTTCATTCATCTCAATGGGTTAGACGGTGTAGTATGTTCCATGAAAATTGGTTTAATTCTATTGTGAATATAATTTCATATATTTAAGCCATAATCAGCAAGCTCAAAAATTGGAGTAGATCATATGTCCATACTGCCAACTTAAATGTTTTATACTCCAAATGATGTTCATATCAATGATATTAGTTAATTCGCTTTTGAAGCAAAATCACGTTACATATTGAATTTGCATTAGTCCTCCCATCTTTTCGCCAATTGAACTGTTTTTCGTTTGTGTTTATGTGATTAAAAAACATGAAATAAATTTTGCAGCATTTAAGGGAAGTTATGTTGATATTTGGTTTCATATACGTAGTTCTTAGGTTGTCTATGTATAAATAAAAATTGAGCAGGACATCGTTTCCAACACATAGCAGATTATTGTCTATTTATTACTTCATTCAACGGATTATCTTCCATAACAATCGCAAATCAGATACTGTAGAGTATCACAGATTAAAACAAGCATTTCAATCGACACTATTCGAAATTTATTCAATATTTTGTCTTTGTTAGAGATGGAAGCAATAGGAACAATATAAAACGGTTTATTGGGATTCAATTTATAGGCAAGGAGTTTTCCGTGTACATGATTCAACATAACTATCATATAGACCGCTTATTGGTTTACACATGCAGCATAACATAACTGAAATAATGGGTACTCGTCAGTCAAAATGTCAAAAAATACTTATTCTAGATAAGGTTAGCGATGGCCGACCTTAATAAACATTAAAAAACCAATATTGGACAGAAAAATAAAAAGAAATAATGTGAAATTATTGTTATTCTTCCACAATTTTTAAAATAAATAAAAATATATAATGTATGCATTTTGTTCATATCTATGATTGTATGCAACAAAATATTTATGAATATAATTTTAGCGGGCATCCAACTGCTGCAAGATGAGATAGCAGGGACAGGTCAATATGGCGGGCATGAAACTGCTGTAAAGAGATAAGATAATATAACATAAAAGAACATGAGATTAAATATCAAACAACATAATAAAATATAATCTGAATTCATTTGTATTTAATTTCATTTTTCAGATTTTTGGAGGGCAACCGAATCTCAGATTTGCAAGGGGTCAACTGGACGGGACTATCATTTCTCCGAATTCTGTAAGCACAATATTTTATTTCTGGTCATATAACTTCACATTGATAAATTAAAAAAGTAAAAAGAAAGTGAGCCTCTCAACAACTTGCATTAATTTTAGTTGAGTATAATAAAGTGTTCTTGTGCTCTAAAGTCTGATCATTGCATTGAATTATTATACGTTGTGAGGCGATGGTAAGCTCTATTCCCCTAAAAGTTATATTGAGTCGCGTCAATAACTTTTATTGTGGTTTTATTGTGATCGCAGACCTAATCGTATGCCAACATGCAACTTCAATGTTCAAAACAAGCACTAGCATCTGATTATTAAATTTGAGACTGCATTAAAAATTGTAACATACAACGTTTAATCCCGTGTCTAGAGAGGAAAGTCAAAGAGCTGGCATGATAAAACATCTGGACACTATTTTTTATGATGTCGTCAAAGCAAATTTTTAATAAAAACTTTAATATTTTCAACTAATTTTTCTGCGCTGTGGTTTACACTTGATTTTACAAGGAAGGTTGCATCTCCCATTCAAACTGATGAATTATGGCCATATTTTTGGCGGGCTTTATAAAATTTCAGACACTTTTCATACATGAACATTCAGATTTAGAGACTTTGTCATGTACATTAACTCCTCCATAGGTTTCATTGTTTAATCAAGTAATCTCCGTATGTCCCACTTTATTTTAATACATATTGTAAGAGAATGCTTGGGACATTTTATCTACAACAACCGTTGATGTAAGATTCTTTATTCTTTCTTAATCACGTTGTTTTTTTTTGTTCCAGTGGCTTACAAAACAATAACATTACAACATTGGAAGGTTGTGATTGGACAGGGCTCTCAGCACTCACTTCTTTGTAAGTTTAAATCATTCTGCTTTTGTAATTAATTACATGCATCCACCTTTTAATTGTTTCCAGTTACCTCTGAAATCACATTGTCGCATGACATTTACATTAGGGAAGATGGTGGTTTCATTTGATAAGCCAAGATAATATTCAATGGTGGATAGTAGTCTCAACGGTGTATTACCGTATAGTGGGAAATATTTGCGGGGTTCAATATTTGCTATTTTTCTGGGTACTAGTCATTCGCAAAATCTAAACCCATAAAATTTAATTCTTTTCCCCAAATACGGGACTTTTTAGACGTGTTCACTTCGGAAGATTTTTTGTGTATTATACGGAAAAAAATCAGTACATCAATACCTTTAGAGGGAATCACTAATTAATGAACACTTTTTAGCTAAGGGCGATTATAAGTACACAGCAATTTCATGAATAGTTTGTTTTTAGGTGATATATATATTTATCTCAATAGGACAGGAATCCAGTCAGCCTTCTTATTGGTATTTGAGGAGATCGTTTCCGCCTTCAATTACACGAGAGTTCCTATCTCGAAAGTCCCATATTCCTTTAAGAATATCAGAAGTGCCTTCGATGACAAAAGAATATTTACACTCTTAATCTTCTTCTTTATATCTGTTCCAAGAAGGAAACCTCTTACTTTTCGTGAAGGTTGAACATTTCATTTGTAATAAATCTGAGATTAAATGCAACTGTTTTAAATCGGCTGGATTTTTTTTTGAAATTTTGGAGGATACAATTCTGTTAAACTAATTGTGAAATATGGCAGTTGAATTTTAATTGCGCATTTTATCAGCTGACGCCTTTACGGTATTTAATTACTTCAGTGTATTGTACAGATATAAAACAAATACTTTACCTTTTTTATAATTTTAGCAAATTTGCAAAACGCAAAAATTAAACCCATGAGAAAAAAACACCTTAATTTAGACCACATCCGCAAAAATTTACCCACTATACGGTATGGAAGAACAAGATACCTATCCCGAAATATCCGTCATTATATTGCTCTCGTTTTAGACCACTCCATTTAATATGTAAGAATCCATAAGTGTTGATGAAAGTAGAAGGTACAATAAGAACGTATTTTGGCCCTGTAAAATCTAAGAAATTCAGAATTTTACAAGTGCAAAAATGTTGCAATATTATCCAGCAGGGTCCAAACAACGGTATTATACATAGATTTGCATCTAACATAGTTTTTTTTTGTGGAAGTAGGCGCAATAGATATGGCGCATTAGATTGTTATATTCAAATTAATATAGAATTTGACATACTTTTACACATAATACATTGGCAAACAAAAAACGAAGCAAATCCAAAATCACGGCAATTCACAGCAACACTAATTGAGACAGTATGACAAAGAAAAAAAACAAATAAGCAAAAATGAATAAGAACGTCACAAAACTAAAGCACTAGCAGTGTGAACCCCTATAAAAACTGAGGTATCATCAGGTGCTCCTGAAGGGTAAGCATGATCTGCTCAACGCATGGCACCCGTCACACAGCCAGCTAGAATATAGTATTGCAAGATCTGTCTGATGACTGATTGGTAATTGTCATTTTCTTACCCTTAGACAAAACCAACTACAATCCATGGTACGTGTTACTTCTCTAACCCTAAAATAGTACTAAGTGTATGAAGTGATCGGACGATAAGAAGGACAAATGGGTATCACAAACAAAGCAACAAAGACAAAACTAAAGATGACAGATGTGTTTTACAAGACAACACAAAAAAATAAAGCAAAAGAACATGGCTACATGCTTGACCAGAATGAAATTTTGCAAATCTAAAAGAATTANAAAAAAATGAAAATAAAGAAAAACAACACAAATAACAATAATTTTTATATTAATATATAAGATAATAGAAATATTATAATATTGAAAAAAATATCTAAAACAAAGTAGTGAAATAAATGAATTGATATTATAAATTTATATAAATATTTATGAAATGAATAAAAAGATCAAACATAATGAATATGTCTAAAAATAAATTTACAAAATGATATAAATAAAAAATATATATATAAATAGAAATTAAAAAAAAAATAATTTAAACAAATACAAAAATGAAAATTAAATAAATAAAATTCATTTTGATGTATAGAATAGACATATCTATAAATAAATAAATAATGTTTGTGTCTGTTGCAATATTCTCAAAATAATCAAACACGAACAAACAAACAAACAAATGAATAAATGAATAAATAAATAAATGAAAATGATACAATTTTTCTTCTTCAATCTTAACGTTAATTAAAAATCATTTAATATTTGTAGACACATCTTAATACACATGTTCTTCATGTTTTTTATTTTTATAATTATTTAATATCATTTCATTAAATTTCTTTTTCATTTTTTTCTTCTCTTTTAATATAACATGTTTGTAACTGCTCAATATTTTTTAAATTATTATCTTTTTCAATCTTAATGTTAATTAAAAATTTATAATATTTGTAGAAATATCTTAATTATGCATCTGTTCTCAGAGCTAATACTTGAAAGAAATCACCTGGGCAATCTGCTGTAAAATTCTAATTAACACACCTGTACAGCACAGGATGTTTATTCGCTCAGGTAAAACAAATACATACATTGACTACCGATGACAGTTAAAAAGATTCATAGGCATTTTTTAAAGTTTTATTGCATTTATTCATTTTTTATCAACATATAACTGATTTGTTACATTATAACTAATGCAGCCTATACAAGTCTGATGGAGTTACCTCCCCCTTATTCAATAACACTGATAGGGTCAATTATGAATAATAATAATTAATTAAAAATCATGATAAATATTTATAAATGAATGAATGAATTGTTAATATTTACAATTAATTGTTAAAATTAATAAATAATTTTTAATATCAATAAATAATGTATTTTGTCCACTTTGGATTGCAATGGGTTTTCGTGCTGTTGATCAAGGTGTGATCAGGATTCAACTCTACAGTACAGCTGCATTAAAGAAAATGTAGCTGAAGGGATCAGATTTTTTTCACTTACAAATTAAATGAACAATTAAAGAAATATGGAGTAAATGTACATGGGACAAAATGCCTATAAATACATGGTAAGATTAAGCAAATTTTTATGGATCAACGCTTTCGTTGTTGTTCTTCATCTTACATAACTTATGATAATGCCTATAAATGCCTATAAATGCCTATAAAATGCCTATAAATACATGGTAAGATTAAGCAAATTTTTATGGATCAACGCTTTCGTTGTTGTTCTTCATCTTACATAACTTATGATACAAATGTCATACTTCTTCTCTTCTTTTTTGCCACCTTCCACATGGCGAATATTCCAAAACTTCGCCTTCGTCTTCAGATTCATCTGCACTATCCGCTTTTTCTGGTTTTTCTTGATCAGCATCACCCATTTCTCTTTTTTGACAAGTAGGAGAGCAGACGGAAGTTGACAACTTGTTCAATAAGTTCTGCAGTTAATATCTATTTCACAAGTTTTTTAAGAACTTAAATATTTAAAGTCTCTAAAAACTCTATCACTTACATTCAACTCTATCGTTATGTCTATTTATCTGAATTTATTGTAATTTGAATAATAACGAATTATGTTACTGTTGACATTCTATTCTGTACAGTTATCCAGATCACATGACTTATGGGGAACTAACCGCGAAATACACATGTGTAATATTATTGTCCGCTAGATTTTGTGTCCATATCCTGAAATATGGGCGTTTATTTATCAACACCCAATACGGAAAAAAATTCAAGTGATCATGTATGCAAGCGATATTGTTATGGAGCGTCATCCATGCAGGGTTGGCGAATGTCACAAGAGGTAAAAAATGAAATGAAAGCAAGACCACCATAAACATGACGATGTTTTATCTTGCCATATCTTACCTCCTCTAACCATATTTCGTTTGTTAAAAAAAACTTGTCCTGTATCCATGTAGATTACACACAGAGGTATACAGTTACAAATCGCTGAAATCGGACGTCAGCTATTAAGGCCGCCATCAAGTGAAGACTTCTAATTTCTGTCTTGTTTTCACCTTTCCCGAACACAGTCGAAAAGCAAACTCGAGAATGGCGTCCCTGTTAAAACCACGGTCACGTGACAATATTTTGAAAATGTCGACATTTTCATCATTCGCAAACACTGTAGAACAAAGACCTCGTATAAATACAAATTAAATGTTATCATAACACCGTGATTTGTATTTTCTTCCTTGGTTATTTATCCCGCTATTTGTTTCTTCAATTCTCGTAAAACAGGCAGACAATTATTAAATATTGAACATTTTACCAGGTGACCCCTCGATGGAATTCGCCGTGGTACTGCAGAAAAATGCAAATATATTTCGTTCTATGAAGAGTGACAAAAAAAAGACGTCACACAATGATGTGTTATCCATTTCTTGAACGAAACATTTTCCTTATCTATGTTTTTATGCGTTAATATAGGATTCTGTCACCTTTTTGTAGCGAAAAATCGCCGGTCAAGGAAGATAACTCTAGACTATTGACACAGAAGAACGTGTATTCTAAAAATAAAATCGAAACTAAAGATGAGACATTTAAATAATCACGCTGCTGGGTATACAGACTTTATTGTTGGTGCTGTGTGCTATTCAAAAACATATGATTATTTATCAACACCATGATAACAACAAGTTTTGTCCAGAAAAATTGTAATCA
>MJUU01009972.1:44361-68491 GCA_002080025.1 Modiolus philippinarum | reverse complement strand
ACTCTCTTTTATTGATGGAACACTCTGGAGTCATTTAATATTTTCACAAAGGGAATATCTCTACTTGTGATAAATCATAAACAGCACTGAAATAATTTCTAACATATGAAAGATGAAATTAAATGAAAAAAAATATTATTTTAATAAACATAAAAAAAATTAAGGTTGATAACAGTTGAATAAATCTGACAAGAAAAAAATTTCCAAACTCTCTTTTATTGATGGAACACTCTGGAGTCATTTAATATTTTCACAAAGGGAATATCTCTTCTTCTGATAAATCATGAACAGCACTGAAATAATTTCTAACATATGAAAGATGAAATTAAATGAAAAAAAAAATTATTATTATTTTATAAACATAAAAAAAATTCAGCTTGATAACAGTTGAATAAATCTGATAAGAAATAAATTTCCAAACTGAAATCAAAAATGAACTATAATAAAAAGTATGAACAGACTGACAGATTGCAGCAAATACACATTTTTTTATTTAGCTGAACTTAAACCAAACAACATAATAATTTTAATTTATTGTATATTTTCATTGTAATGTATGAAGATGACCTTTGTACATTGATAAACTTGTGTCCAATCCGTACTGAAAATAAATACTGAACTACTGTTATTACTATTTCGACAACTTATGTCACTTCAGTGAAAATATCAAGTAAAGTAAAAATATTAAAATGTTGCATTTCTAAACAACTTACTAGAGTATCTCTGATTAATTCTTAAAATGGGAACCATTATTATGTACATGTACATTTGTATTACCAATGCACAAGTTCTGATTGTTAACTTTGAGCTCGGATGTAATACGTGTAATTTAATTATTTTATAGTGTCAAATGTAAACATTCCAGCAATTTTGTACCATGTCTATTCATCACTTATTTTGCCAATTTTCTTTTTAATTAGTTAAAGAAAAAAAAACTTAAACCAAGTTTGAATTATGTTTGTAATCACACAAAAAAGTCATGTATTTGATGTTAGGGGGAAATTCAGGTTATAACTGTCAATTCTGGATATATCTATTTAAGGGATATACACAAAAACTTTTAAATTCAATTCAAAATACGCCAATGGCAACTGATTCTTCAAATTGTTTATAACATACAAATATGTTACTTATATAATAAAACATACATGCATAAATTCATGTTTACTACATGTTATAAAAGAAAATGGGTAAAAATGTATTTTTCTTGGACATTGTGGTATTCAAGCCGGTCGAATGGTGATTAACATTTAGAGTCAAACGAGAAGCCATAATTTTTTTGAAAGTTCACTCCTCCCAAATTTACTTAAATTTTTTCTCTCGCATTTAACACCATAATGATTACAGCCATACTGGCACATACTATTATATGAATTAAAGAAAAGGTAAAAAAAATAATATGGCACATATTTTCCATACATGCAAGAAAAATTTCAAATCAATTTGTTATTGTGTTGTTCCTACAGGAAAAAAATTATGGGGCGAGGCATTCGAATACAAATTTTTGACCTGCAGGAAAATTCAAGTCCCCTCCAAACCAAAAGGTTTGTGTCTGATGTGGCCTTAAAATGTCCATGTCCATACTAACAATGTCGAATTGGTAATATATATGTTAAAAAAATCCCTGGTTGAACAAAAAAAGAGACTTAAAATAATAAGGCTGCTCACATCACCAGTATATTGAACAAGCTAGGGGATCAAGGGCCTTGCCCCTATAGGAGTTTCCGCCGTGACGTCACAAGCTTGAAAAATTACCTTTGGTTGGCAAGAAATCGTAGTGACTGATTAGGGTCATAAAAATGTCATTTTCAATTATCTGGTGAGAATGTGTTATTTCAGATAAATGGATAATTCTTTTTGATCTCAAGTATGAAACACTTACACTTTTACAGGATGTTAAAAATTTCAGCTTTTTATTTTCAATATATATAAAATTGGCGTATTTTGTAAACCACATAATTTTTCGAAACTTTCACATTTTTAAAATTCGAAAGAAAAAATATTTGTCTATTTTTATTAAAAAGTAAATCGGTAGAAAAAATATGAATATCTCAATGTTTAACATGCATTTTACAGATCCAAAATCGTGCATATAATAAAAAATTATCAAAGATTGAAAATTCTATTCCAATGCTATATAGTGATAATTCTTCGGCTTCGCCAACCAAAAATGCTAATTTGCATATGTAATTTAGATTTTGTGACGTCACTGATTGGATTCGCGGAAACTCCTATTGTCTTCAAAGCAGTATGTATTAAGTGCATTTTTTTATCTGCTTTGGTTATACTAATACATGCAGTTAATCCAGAAATTAAATGTAATATATGCACTGATAAAATAATTAGCCTACTGACATTTATGTTGTGTGTTGTCAAATAATCAGCTGATAAAAGTTTACATGTTGTGTAATTCAATACCTGGTACACATTAAAAGGGAGAAATTCAAGTTATAACTGTCGATTCTGGATATATCTATTTAAACTACTTAATCTATATTCATCAGCACATTAGGTATGTATACAAACACTTACAATGAGAAAAGAACATATCCAAAGCGTCGACAAGAAAAGGGGGGTCGTAAATTGATGTAAACAAATACAACTTTTTATTATCTTCCGGTTTGAAATGCTAAATATCACTAAATACAACTGCAGGCCAACATAAGCATACTCCACGAACGATGTGAAGACATCTTCTGACCCAAACATGCCATCTTACACAAGAATAAAGTTAAAATTGCAAAAACACATGCCTCGCAGAACTTCGTTTCATAAATGTTTACTGTTCAGGGTGACGTAATTTCCAGCTAAGACAGCATTTCATATTGGCTGAGGGTGCTATATCACTAATGCATATTCAATTTAATGTCCTAGTATAGAATTCTGTCAGCTTTTTCATTGGGCGAAAAATGTAAACAAACCGAACCTCGTGTTTTTACACATTTTGGAATGCACGATTCGATGCTCGTTTTTGGCTAATATAATCCTTTGTTGCGTGTTTCAGATAACCAGTCATTGCAAAAAATATATATAATTAATAAGGAAATCATGTTTTTGTCATATTTTTATCTATTTACTATAAAATTTTACGTTTTTCTGACATCGTTATGAATGGAAAATTTTGCGGGCTTTCGTAAAGCGCCACCTATAGAATTTTTTTGTGATTATCTCCCCCTGAGCTCGTGGTTTTGAAAACAATAGCTGTAACGGTCAAATCGTGGGTTTGCTGTTTGACTGAACAGTGGGAGGAATCGTTTCTGCTCTCTAGAGAGAAAGTTGTTCTTGGCAAGTGGTTGGATGAAATTCAATTATGACGTCAAATATGAGTGTGCCATTGTGATGTCATGAAAAAAGGCGACCATGCCTGATGACATCAGTCTGCGCCAAAAACTTTTTTCATAACTAGTCCTTCGGGCTAGTTGAGGTAACACATTTACTAGTCCGAATCCCATTTTACTAGTCTGAAAAAATAGAAAAAAATTACCGTGATGAAAGGCAATGCAAATTAAGCATGTTGTCTTGAAAATGCAATATCAAATTTCTGCAACAAAAAAATTCTTGCTAGTCCTGTCGGACTAGTGGTTGAAAATACTTACTAGTCCGAATTCAAGTTTACTAGTTTCGGGCATCGGACTAGTGCCTAACGGAGCAGACTGTGACGTCATGCTCAACATGCTCAAAGAACACATTTATTTCAGATCGTCTGAAAAGGGGGTCATTCTTTGTACAAAATCTCCTTGAAATCATTAGAGAAATAAAATCCACAACCATTTCTCGTGAGAAACCACATTTCTACACTCTCGATAGTTAATTTTTCAAGCCTGGTGTTTAAAAATTTGAAAATTTAACTATCTCTAGTTTAGAAATGTCGTTTCTCACTTGATTCAGTTGTGGATTCTATATTTACACTACAGGCAGCTACATCCTGCAGTCCATGAAGCACCACTTGAACGAAATATGAGGTTGATCCTACTTGTATCCCATGCAACAATGGACCAGACAAAAAGTCTACTGGAATGCAGTAACAAGATGTTCCGGCACTACAAGCAATCCATCCTTGCCTATCCATTCCTGTATTTTCTGGCCTCATTCCAATCCCCCCCTGTCTTAAAAGACGATCCGGCCCTACAATAAGCTGTTGTTTTTTTTATACCCCCTGCAACGAAGTTGGGGGTTATATTGGAATCACTTTGTCCATCTGTCTGTCCGTCTGTCCATAGACATTTTTGTCCAGAGCTTATCTCGGAAACCCTTCAAAGTTCCAATTCCAGAGCAGATAACAACACTTTATGAAAAGGCTATTTAGTTGAAGCTGCTTATAAATATGACAGCATGTCATGCAAATGCACATGCATATTTGCTAATTGCTCAATTCAGCACAAAAAGTATTCATGCTGTATCCTTACCCTGCATTAATGCATTCATATACATGATACATAATATACAGGATAGTGGATCTCCAGTGTTAATGGTACCATTAACATTAATTTTTTTATTGTAGGATGCACACAACTGCATTCCAGAATTCGATGAAAATACAGCATTATTTGCTGTGTATGATGGACATGGAGGTGAGAAATATAATGGTATACATGTAGAGTTGCTGTACATTTAAGTTTTTTACTTTTGATACTAAACCAAAAAAAAAAGATTTCAAGCAGTTTCATTTTGTATATTTTTTATTTATTTTTTTCCCAAAGATGAATTGACTACTTTTAAACAAGTGTGGACCCAAATTGATGTCTCACCCGTCCCTGTTGTCCACTAAACTGATGTCAAAACTCAAACTGACTTAAATCAGAAAAACTTAACATGTTTGCTATAGTAAAATTGGGGTAACTAACAAAGCAGTAAAGCAAACTGTCATGTACTACCCATATTTAAACCAACCTAAATGCCAAATTTCATTGGCTTACCACTCATAAATACTACTAGACCACGAAAATGACATCAAGGGCAAAAGCAAATAGCAGGCTGAATTTGAAGTCACAGACATAAGTCCCATGGCAGACTGCCATGTACTACCCAAGACAAACCCACATACTAAATATCATTGACATACAGTACAAACAGAGGCATTCAGTTGAAAATCACTCAAATCTGACGTCGGTGAATTGTGGATGAAATGGGGTGAATGTCCGACAACAAACCTGACATTCACCTACATTCGACATTTACGGATGTCCGAGAAACTGATAAACAGAGGATTAACTCACCTGCTGTTGTTAATTGTACTTGTCAATATTTATCTACTTGTGTATACGAAGTAATTATCTCTAAGTGCTGTTTTTTGGAAAAGCTTGCTTTTCATATTTCAAATAGTCAGAAGATCGAGAGGATATTTTTAAAAAATATTATGCGTATGGCAGGAATTAAGATAATTTATAATTGGTATGAACATCGTGAAGTATATGTGACTGTCAGAATTCAGAGCTGTTAAAGATCTTTTTTTTTTGTAATTCGTTACTTATTAAATAATTTACACGAATATAATCCTTAAAATTGCGTAATTTGGTTTTGTTAGGTCAAGGTTAATCTTTGTGAGTGACTACCTATAAATAGCACGCTATTAATAACTTTGAATTAAAAGAAATAATAAAAATCACACGAAATATAGCTTCAGAGAAAAACAATATTCACATATCAGGGATGTGATACTTCCGCGGAATCACGGATTTCCGCGGGTCCGATACTGACCGATTCCGTTATTATATGTATTTTTATACTTCCGCCAGGCTGATTTCCGGTTATTTCCGCGGGTCATCAAATGTATGAGTCTCATCCCTGCATATCCTTGCAGGGAATATTTCAGTGAATATTCAGTTCCAAGAATTACTTAAAACATTCCATAAAGGCATTTATTATTTTGTACACAATGCCACGCTCAACAGACTGTGAAATTCTTTATTGAGTAGATAACTTTTTTCATTTTTTTATGCTAACATCTTCATAAACGTGTTTTATCCAAAAGAACTTTCCAATAGTATAAAAGTTCTTTTTTGCTGAGATAATAATTTAATTCTGAAATGCCTCGACGAATTTTGGAAGAGACCACGTCTTTGGCTCCTATTTTGGTCACAAACAAAATAGGCGCGAGCCTATTTTTAAGGGGAATCCGCTAAACTGTATTTTGATTGGTCATAAAAATAGAAATTCCATGCTTCAATTTCATGCAACCCGAACATTCTAGCATGTCAGTATGAGAATCTACGTAAGGCTTATGTTTTGAAATTAGGCGTGTTTCAAACCACTATTCTATAAAAATATTATATGTATTTTTATACTTCGGCCAGGCTGATTTCCGGTTATTTCCGCGGGTCATCAAATGTATGAATCTCATCCCTGCATATCCTTGCAGGGAATATTTCAGTGAATATT
This sequence comes from Modiolus philippinarum, assembly GCA_002080025.1. Taxonomy (NCBI): domain Eukaryota; kingdom Metazoa; phylum Mollusca; class Bivalvia; order Mytilida; family Modiolidae; genus Modiolus; species Modiolus philippinarum. Next base: position 62,113 of record MJUU01009972.1, on the reverse strand, counting down.
CAGTTCCAAGAATTACTTAAAACATTCCATAAAGGCATTTATTATTTTGTACACAATGCCACACTAAACAGACTGTGAAATTCTTTATTGAGTAGATAACTTTTCTCATTTTTTTATGCTAACGTCTTCATAAACGTGTTTTATTCAAAAGAACTTTCCAATAGTATAAAAGTTCTTTTTTGCTGAGATAATAATTTAATTCTGAAATGCCTCGACGAATTTTGGAAGAGACCACGTCTTTGGCTCCTATTTTGGTCACAAACAAAATACGCGCGAGCCTATTTTTAAGGGGAATCCGCTAAACTGTATTTTGATTGGTCATAAAAATAGAAATTCCATGCTTCAATTTCATGCAACCCGAACATTCTAGCATGTAGGTATGAGAGTCTACGTAAGGCTTATGTTTTGAAATTAGGCGTGTTTCAACCCACTATTCTCGGTCAAATGGAAATTGAGGAGATATTTTTATGCCCCCGCAGTGAATTTATAAGCCTTGTTTTACTACCTTATAAGGGCTGTTTCCCCTGGAACTTATTCCCAAATGTGACCACAGCTACCTTTTTTTCTTCCCAATTGTGGTGACAAAATTCCCAAAAGAAGTGAGATAGCATATTAAATTCTTCCAAATCATTAAACTTTTTTGTTCTTTGTAGTAGATAAATACTTTTTTAACATGAATATTGCCTTGAAGTGTCCCTACAGTGTATCTAATCCTGAAAACCATTTCTGGTAACATGGTTTTACAGTATTTAATGTTCGAAGTTTGTCTCCCAATTTATCGAAAACTGTGCTATATTTTCCCAATCAAAAAGGCACAGACAGTTTTTAAAAAAATCACTGCCTCGTGAAATGAAGTTTCAGGGGGCATATAGTTTTTGGTCTGTCTGTCTGTTTGTTTGTCTGTTTGTCCACAAAAAACTTTAACATTGGGTATATCCTTTGAATGAAAAATGATAGGGCTCTCATATTTTGCATGTGTATACCTTGTGGCAAGACCTTTCAAACGATACAAAAATTTTGGACCTCATGACCTTGACCTTGACATGTGATGGACTTTTTGAAAAAAATAATAAACTTTAACATTGGGTATATCTTTTGAATGGTAAGTGATATGGCTTTCATATTTTGCATGTGCATTCCTTGTGGCAAGACCTTTTAGTTGGTACCAGAATAGTTAACCTTGTGACCTTGACCTTGGGCTGTGAACAACAGCATAAAAACTTTAACATTGAGCATATCTTTTGAATGGTAAGTAATAGGGCTTTCATATTTTGCATGTGTATTCCTCGTGGCAAGACCTTTCAAACAATACCAAAATTTTGGACCTCATGACCTTGACCTTGACATGTGATGGACTTTTTGAAAAAAATAATAAACTTTAACATTGGGTATATCTTTTGAATGGTAAGTGATATGGCTTTCATATTTTGCATGTGCATTCCTTGTGGCAAGACCTTTTAATTGGTACCAGAATAGTTGACCCTGTGACCTTGACCTTGGGCTGTGAACAACAGCATAAAAACTTTAACATTGAGCATATCTTTGAATGGTAAGTAATAGTTCTTTCATTGTTTGCATGTGTATTCCTTGTGGAGAGACCTTTCAGTTGGAACCAGAATATTTGACTTGTGACCTTGACCTTGGCATGTGACTGTCCAGTAAAATTTCACCAAAAAAAATGAAATTATATTTCGTTTTATTTTATATTTATATATATAGAAATTACACTCATTTATGATGAAATGTTTCTTGATATCTATAGAATTTTTTCAGCATATTTTCTTCATTTATGCACTTTCATTTTTACAGGTACTAAATACATATTACAGTACAAACAGAGGCATTCAGTTAAAAATCACTCTGGTCTGACAATTTTCACCATTGTCACCCCGGAATTCACAGGCATTGTCGGTAATTGTCCGGCAAAATTGTCAGTAAAATTTCACCCAAAAAATCATCAGTAATTTTCTTTGATGTTGGGTCAATTGATAAATGCCGGTGAAAGTCGGACTTTCACCAGAATTGTCAGTTTTAGTGTCCTATTTGTCTCTTCAAAAAAAATTCAAGTTTTAGGCTTATATCAAGAGGAAAAAATAAACTGAATGTCAACCGGGTTTCGTGTGACTTCCCTTTCAAAAATCGTATTTCCGAACATATTAATAAATGCCACGAATAAAAAAGACAATTGGCCATGGATGGCTTCGACGAAACATATACCTATGTAAAAATATCTAAATTTCCATTTGACAGAGTGGGTTAAACCACTTTATATTTCAAAACGTAAGCCTCCGTAGAATGTTCGGGTTGCACGAAATTGAAGCATGGAATTTCTATTTTTATGACCAATCAAAATACAGTTTAGCGGATTCCCCTTAAAAATAGGCTCCCACGTATTGTTTGTGACAAAAATAGGAGCCAAAGACGTGGTCTCTTCCAAAATTCGCCATGGCATTTTGATTATTATCTGAGCAAAAAGGAACTTTTATACTATTGGAAAGCTTTTTCGGATAAAACACATATATGAAGATGTTAGGATAAAAAATGAGAAAAGTATCTACTCAGTAAAGAATTTCACCGTCTGTTTAGCATGGCATCGTGTAAAAAATAATAAATGCTTTTATGGAATGTTTTAAGTAATTCTTGGAACCTGAATATTTACTGAAATATTCCCTGCAAGGATTTGTGAATATTGATTTTCTCTGAAGCTATTTTTTTGTTTGATTTTTATTTATTTTTATTCAAAGTTATTAATAGCGTGCTATTTATAGGTCGTCAAACACAAAGATTTACCAAATTACGCAATTTTAAGGCTGATATTCATGTAAATTATTTAATAAGTAACAAGTTATTTTAATATAATATGATCTTTTAACAGTCACATATAATTCACGATGTTCATACGAATTAAAGAAGTTATTTTCTGCCATACGCATAATATTTTTTTAAAAATATCCTCTCGATCTTCCGACTATTTGAAATATGAAAAGCAAGCTTTTCAAAATAATACACTGCACTTAGAGATGATTACTTTGTATACACAAGTAGATAAATATTGACAAGTACAATAAACAACAGCAGGTGAGTTAATCCTCTGTTTATCAGTTTCTCGGACATCCGTGAATGTCGGTGAATATCAGGTTTGTTGTCGAACATTCACCCTGTTCCACCCACAATTCACCGACGTTGGATTTGAGTGATTTGTAACTGAATGCCTCTGTTTGTACTGTATATATATCAATGATGAGGGATGTTACTAAAAATATCTATTATTTCATTTCTTCTCTTCTGTGTATTGGGGAACCAGTATTGATGATCCCTGGTGTAATCAAAGTACTGATAATACTGATAGACAGAAAACCATGAGTTGGCTATAAATGTTGCAAAAAGAGGGGGGGGTGAAAATTGTTTTCTTAATAATGCTTGGATAAAGATTGGAACGGTTCATTTGGGCGACTTCTGTGTTTGCATCTAATTGCAATCATCATTTAATGTGATTAAACTTTTCTGTTGATACCAGAATTTATTTCTACAAAGTATCTGTCAGAAGGACATTCATTGTTCAAAGTTTCTTCTTTACTTCTACCCAGGGGCATAAGTGTTTCACAAAACACATCTTGTTACATAGGTATATGTTTCGTTGAAGCCATGCAATTGTCTTTTTTTATTCGTGACATTTATTAATATGTTCGGAAATACGATAGTTTTTTTTTGAAAGGGAAGTCACACGATGAGTTTATTTTATCCTCTTGATATTAGCCTAAAACTTGAATTTTTTTTGAAGAAACAAATAGGACACTAAAACTCGGACAATTCTGGTGGAAGTCCGAATCACCAGCATTTATCAATTGACCCAACATCAAAAAAAATTTCCAACGATTTTTGGGGTGAAATTTTTCCGACAATTTTGCCGGACAAACACCGACAATGCCTGTGAATTCCGGGGTGACAAGGGTGAAAATTGTCGGACCAGAGTGATTTTTAACTGAATGCCTCTGTTTGTACTGTACCACTAATAGATACTGAAAACTTAACATATTTACTGGTCCGTGAAATTGAGGTCACACACAAAAACCATATAACACACCATCATGTACTTCATGAGACCAACCCACATACCAAACATCATTGTTGTACCATGAATATTTACAGAGAAATTGATCTAATCAGAAAAACTTAACATGATCACTAGACCATGAAATTTAGGTCATGAACAAAAACCATATGACAAACTGTCAAGTACTACCCAAGGCAAACCTATATACCACATATCATTAACCTACCACTAACAGTTACTTAGAAACTAAATTAACCACAAAAACTTCACATGTTCATTTGACCATGAAATTGAGGTCTCGGACAAAAGCCATATGGTAGACTGTCATGTACTACTGAAGACCAACCTATATAACAAATATCATTAACCTACCACTTATAATTACAGAGAAAATGACCTAATCATAAAAACTAAACATGCTCACTAGACTGTGAAATTGAGGTCAAGGACAAATGCCATTTTACAGACTGTCATGTACTATCTAAGACCAGCCTACAGACCAAATATCATTGACTTACCACATATAGTTACTGAGAAACTAACCTAATCATATAAACTTTACATGTTCACTGGACCTTGAAATTGAGGTCACAGACAAAAGCTATGTAGCAGACTGTCATGTACTACCCAAGACCAACCTACATACCAAATATCATTGACCTACCACTTATAGCTACTGAGAAAATGACCTAATCACAAAAACTTAACATGAGTTTACGCGGCCATCGCCGTCATCATACTTTGTGCGCCTATGTCTCGCTTTCCGCGACTTTCGTCGTGGGCTAGACAAAAATGGTCGTTTTCATTGATATAAATCTTACCATTTCTATTATTATATGCCTGTCTTTGACTGGACATATGGTATACCGGTGTCCATCCATCTGTCGGTCCCTCCACATGTTGTACTCTAACTAGAGAACGCTTTGAACATTTTTCTTGAAACTTGGCAGGATTGTTGGGTATGACGAAAGAAAGCTCCCTAATATTTTATTTTGTTGTTGGATTTTTTGTTCCAGAGTTATGGGACTTTGATTATTTCAGAAAAGCTTGAAATTGCAATTTTTTGTTCACATGTCATACTCTAACTAGCAAACACTTTGAACATTTTTCTTGAAACTTTGCAGGATTTTGGGTATGACAGAAGAAAGCTCCCTATCATTTTATTTTGTGGTTGGATTTTTCATTCCAGAGTTATGAGACTTTGATTATTTCAAAAAAGCTTGAAATTGCAATTTTCGTCCACATGTCATACTGTAACTACAGAACGCTTTGATCATTTTTCTTGAAACTTTGCAGGATTGTTGGTTATGATGAGAGGAAGCTCCCTATCATTTTATTTTGTCGATGGATTTTCGTTACAGAGTTATTTATGGGACTTTGATTATTTTAAAAAAAGCATGAAATACCATTTCCGTCCACATGTCATACTCTAGCTACAGAATGCTTTATTCATTTTTCTTGAAACTTTGCAAGATTGTTGGATATGACGGAAGAAAGTTCCCTATCGTTTTATTCTGTGGAAGGAGTTTTTGTTCCAGAGTAATAGGACTTTGATTATTTAAAAAAAGTATGAAATTGCAATTTCTGTCTACACATTGATATTCTTTTATTTTAAGACATCGCTACCCCTAAACCAATATACATTTTTGACTGTTTAACATCAGATGAAATAATTGATACATATCAGAAGTCCCTTGTCATGATTGTTCATATGGAGTTTTTAATTTCAAGAATCATTTAATCAGTTTGCTATAAAGTGGGGACGTGGGCTCTTGGCGCAGCTGTTTATTGTTTTGCAGAGAACCTGAAGTTTTTATTTTTCATTAGATTTTAATGGGGTTTGTTTCTTTGGATTCTTCTTGAACATGTAGAAGTAAACTTTCTTATTGTTTTTAGCTCACCTGGCCTGGAAGGCCATGTGAGCTATTTTCATCACTTGATGTCCGTTCTGTGTAAACTTTTTCAAAAATCTTCTCTGAAACCACAAGGCCAATTTTAACCAAACTTGGCCTGAATCATTACCAGGGTATCTACATTCAAAATTGGGTTTGATTAGTCTGAGGACCAAACAATATGGCTGCTACTTGGCTAATTGGAACCAAAGGTAACAACTATCCTTTATTGGCTGTCTTTGAAAAATGTGTACAGCAAGCAAGGTTGGGCTGTAAATTCCACCCCTGGTATTTACCGGTAAATATAGGCATGGAAAATACTCCTCAAGTGGCAAATACTGGTCGATTGAACTTTTGATGGTAAAAATACTACAAATATGTAAAACTTAATCATCTTAAAATTGTTAAAATACTTATGCACATATAACAGTTTATATATGTAACATTTTATTTCATTTCATTTCACTATTTACCATATTGAATAAGAATAAGAAGTTTCATGGTTGTTATAAAATAAGTCATGTTTATTAATTTTGAAAAAAAAACATACATATATTTATTATTTTTATGCCTATTTTATCTTTTGTCTAATTAGGTCAACTAAAAAAGAAATTCAACTGTGACAATTAGTGAATTAATTTGTAAATATAGGTAGAAATTACAGGTAATAATCATGATAATGCACCTGGCCTCTAGATCAGTGACGATGTCTTCCTCGAATGCCAACATTTTATATTTTACATATTCCTTGAATGCCAACAAAATAATTTCAATAGATGTTTATACAATATAGGGTGTTTTTATAAGAATTATGACAATAATTGAAACACTAATTAATGGGTATAAATAGGTGAAAATATCACTTAAACTTACAAGATTTTAAGATTTATTTACTTAAAATGTCCAATGAATGAAATATTTTAATAAAATTATGGAAAAAAAACATACTCAAACATGACAAAGTTATTAATATCTAATTTATAAAAATATATAAGAAAGGATTTTAATATAATTTAACATAATACTGATTTTTTGTATTTGAACCGACATTAATCCACGAGTGTGGGCGACAGGGTCACATTTCGACTATACAAATTCCCATATCTTAGTCAGTCTGATTCATCTCCAACAGTGGGGAACTGGACGTTGTTGGAATGTAGGGGCGGAATGGGACAATGCATACTTAGACTGAACAGAGTCCCGCTACTTAGTGACATTGAAACATTAATTATTATTGCTAATCTTTACACAAAAGCACTATTTCTTTTTGATTGTAAAAAGTATTAAATTCCAATTAAGCTCACTTAATAAGCCTTTTTGCATGGAGGCATTCCCCAGATGTCAATCTATGTCCCATATTTTGAGTCAATGTGATACCCAGTGATGCTCACGGAGTCCAAAACGGATATCATGACTTGACTTAATTTACCGAGTTATTCAAAACCCATTGTTTGCACAGTTACCCATGTTACCTCTTTCAAATCTAGGATATAATATATAGGCAAAGGTAACGACACAAAAAGTTCTATGTTCAACCAAAAAAGTTTTTAAAAAATGACCAATTTACCAATGATCAGACCATTTCTAATCTGGTATACAAATACAAAATAACTGTCGACATCTGCATAACTAAGTCATCGTGAAAAAAGCAAGGAAGTATATTTAGATTCTAAATACACGTCCTTGATAAAAATAAGATATACCAGCGTGAAGAATCTTATTGGTTCTGGTCGCCAATCAACCCCAAATTTCTTTTACTATGACTTTTGCACAACTTAACATACAATTCCTACAGATCGTCTGAAAAGCTAGCACACATCATCTTCTCTACATATGGATTGGTTAGTTTTGTACTATGGAATTTTGCTAGAACATATATATGTGCTGAACTTGTTTGTTCCTTTAGTCGTGCGAAAATAAAAAAAACTAAAACAAAAACTTAAAAAACAAGCAAATACAAAAAAGCGTAAAATATAATCAAATTACAAATTAATATGGCAAATATATTTTGACAGAGCGTTTAAAAATGTCGTGCTTATTCCTATACAAATAAAAAAACTGTACACACATTAGAACAAATTAATACTCTGAATAAATTTAAATGAAAAAAAAAAAAATTTTATTCATTTTCTGAAGTGAAGCCAGTCCAATTACAAGACCTAATTAGAGAAATTGTTTTTTTTAAGCATTCACGTTTGTTTGGACAACTTTCTGACACTATTCCTTGAATGCCAACAAAATTTTGTAGGTAAATTGTCGGTAGATCAAAGAATGTTGGCATTCGAGGAATAAACCTCAGTGACAACTTTATTAGGGTCTTAATGACTAAAACAACAAAATTTCAAATTAAAGTTTATTCAAGAATACATTTTGGTACTCTGTCAAAGGTTGGAAGTAATAAAATGTTGTAAATGGTTTCCTGTTCTATAGAAAGGATTAAGAACTACATGGAAACAAAATAAATTGTCCAGTCAAAGTAAACTTGAGGTATTCTATGCATGGCTTGAATTAAAGTATGGCTATTGACTTCAACTCTGAGATGCATAACAAGAAATCTGAATATCACAAAAAGAAAGAAAAAAAGAAAATAATAAAAATTGAAAATAAGAATTAAGAGGAAAATAAAGCAAGCACACCTATTTAGTGGTAGCCATAAGCCACCTGATGAGTACTTTGGCAAGTACAGAACAGGATATAAATTCCAGTTTTTGCCCAATTTACATTCATAAAACATTGTTTCAAAAATCTACTAAGAGATAATTTAAGGGCTTTATAATAGTATACAAATAGAAGAGTTGCCCAGTATAATTAGTTTTCTTCAAACCATGCTAGGTACAGCGTTACTGTATAAATTCCAGGGTGGTCAATTCAATTGACCAGTAAATGCCGGTATTTACCGCCGGCATGGAAATAAATGCCAGTATTTTGCCAACCTTGACGGCAAGTCCCCATCAGATTCAAGAATACTGCCAGCAGGGAGCTTATTTTAACATTGGACCCTATGGGAAAACACATTCAAAGATTTTCTCCTCTGAAACCACTTTTCCTATTTGAACCAAACTTGATAACAATATGGTCCTTTCATGGCCCACTTTGAAAAATGTGTCCATGAATTCGAAGTTCAAATTAGATCAAAGATGGCTGCCAATGGGAAGCATAGTTTAACTTATGACTATGTATGGGAAATGCCAACAAAGATCATCTCCCCTGACACAGTGGGCCATATTACATTTAGGTTTATTATCACACTAGAAAATGAGACCCTTTATCATTGAGGTTATTGTCTGTGTTAGCTTTGCTTGACAGCCTCAAGTTATATAGTGATAAAAAAAAAATAGGTTCTACTTCAATGTGTCCATGACGTCCATATTGTCATTTCCTGTCAACAATGGTCTGTATACTAGTATTCGCTACAGTTGTATCATACTGAGCATTGCATAGCCCTTTACCTTATAGGGAAAATATTTTAATGCATATACATGTATATGTCAAGATGTAGAAAGATTTTGGATACTTTTTGTGCAATAGATCAAGGCATTGTCATTGAAATAACTTTTCACACTTGAAAAAAAATTCAGTAAGAAAAAAAATTGGTTTGATTTTAATTGCATTGCATTATGCTTCATTATGATTTATTTATTCAGGTGCTGAAGTGGCACAGTATTGTGCAACCAATTTACCACAGTTCATAAAAGATACAACAAATTACAAGGAAGGGAAATTTTCAGAAGCTTTAGAGGAAGCATTTCTAGGTTTTGATGCCTTACTGACAACACCTTCAGTCATAAAAGAATTGAAAATTTTAGCAGGTGTAGAATCAGATGAAGAAGGTAGGATATGAGTAAGCTGAATGCCATTTGTGGTGTGAATCGACACACCGTCAGTTGTGATATGAATCAGCTGAATGTCATTTGTTTTGTGAATCAACACACTGTCAGTTGTGATATGAATCAGCTGAATGTCATTTGTGATATGAATCAGCTGCTAGTTGTGATATGAATCAGCTGATTGTAAATGTGGTGTGAATCAGCTGTCTATCAGTTGTGATATGAATCAGCTGAATGTCATTTATGATACGAATCTACTGACTAAGTTGTGATATGAATCAGCTGACTTAAAGTTGTGGTGTGAATCAGCTGACTTTAGGTTTTGGTGTGAATCAACTGACTGTCAGTTGTGAAAAATTATTTTTTATCATCTTATATAAAACTTATTATACATGTATATGATGTATTTGATAAATAGTTAGTAGTGAGTTACCTAGTTTCCCAATTTAATAATTTCAAATCAAAACTTATTGATTCTATTGGAACTATCAGGACTTATTGTTCACATGATGTAGTTAAATAGCTTATACTAGAAATATTGATATGGAATTTAAAGAGTTACCGAGAAAAAATTAGACAATGCAGACTTTTAGTTTGACAAGTTTTATGGCACCTCCTCTTTCAAGAATCTTCACTCATCTACTTTTAAGTTAAAAATTTGTCACTCTCAGAAAAATGTTACAATATAAAATCATTGTTCAAATTTTTATCAAAGATTTCTGTGCTTGTATGTACCTAAGCTTTAGTATGACTGCTTTATGGAAAAAATAGAAAACTGATTGAAACAGCTGGTAATCATTTCAGGAATATCAGGAAAACATCTTTGAATTAAATTTTTTTTTCTAGTTTAACATAAAAAAAATTTTGTATAATGGGACATTTTTTGGGGAAAATCATAGAATAGCAATAATACCTGATTTTAGAATAAAGATGTGTAGTGATATTGCAGATACAAATCATACAACTTTTTGATTCATTTTGAATTGAGGCCTTTCCTGTTAACAGCAAGTTTCTTTTTTTGTTTTTGTAGAGACACCTGCAAAGAAAAGAACTGAAGCAGAGTTATTGAGACAAGAAGCTGATATGCCAATAGAAGACTTAATGGCAAAATATGAAACTGGTGAAAGTACACAACCTAGACCTAGGATCTTACGCAAGAAAATACAAGTTAATTCCCCTGTTATTAAACCAAAAAGTTTGCCATTTCCACGAGGTGGAGAAACAGATACAATAGACTCAAATTTAGACAGTAAATTAGATGAAAAAGTCACAAATGGACATGCAGAAAATGAAAATAACATTAATTTAGAAAAAGAAAGTCAAATGGGCAGTTCATCTTTATCTGTTCAACAAGACATTGTTAGTAGCTCAAATGACAATTCATCTAAATCATCATCACAAAGTACGATTTCAAATTCATCAGAAGGATCTCCATCTTGTGAACAAGGTTCATCATCGGCAGCATCAGCATCTGATACTTCTGTTATCAACCAAAAAAGTGAAGCAAGTTCTTCATCAATAAATCCTGTTGGAATATCAAGTTCATGTGAAGCAAGTTCATCCGTCACATCTGGTAGTTCTAGTCATTCAGAACCTACAGGAAGTGAAGGTTCTGGTGTCAGCAGTTCTGATTCTAAACTGGTCAGTTATTATCAATTATGTTAATGTTTAAGAAAAAGAGTTAACAATGCAAATGTGAATTGGAAGATGAAAAGACCTCTGAAAGTAGTGCTGAAAATGCATTCCCCGATATTCAAACAAAAAAAGTCTATTAAGAATGTGTACCTGAAAAATTTTGACCTTAGTAATCCGTTCCAACAACAAAAAAAATCAATACAAAACATTCAATATTACAATATACTGAATAAAAAAAAATGCACCTAAGCATGGTAGCAGAGTACCGTAAAAATAAGAGACATTGATTACAAAAATTGAAGTCCAGAGTCATGGCACAGCGAGAAAACAGAAAAACAAAACATGAGGTATCCACAAAAAATACTTGAAAAAACAACAATGCAGCCTTCAAAAACATAAACTCCCATAAAAACATAGAGTAACATCAGGTACTCTGGAAGTATAAGTCTGTCATGCATTGTAAATGGCACTTCTGACATTCTCATCGAGTCAGTCCAGGGGAAAGTCGAAACTGGTAATATCAAAGAGGTGAAGACATGAATCCTAGCTGAAAATGTCCATTTTCATTTGGGACACCCAACATGTTATATCTTTCAATGATGTCGAGGTGACAGACATAGGATTTCTTAAGAGTGGACAGTTACAAAGGCTTAAAACATTTTTTGTATGGGATCAGGTAGATTGGCTAAGAAAACTGAAATCAATTTTTGTCTCGCCTGCGACGAAAGTCGCTGAAGGCAAGACATAGGTATAGCAATCCGGCGACAGTGACGGCGGCGGCGGCGGCGTAAACTTTTTTCTAAAACCTTCATAACTTTTCAAGGGTAATACATACAAACATCATCTTTGGTCCACAGCACCACCAAAGGGTTGACATTTCCAGCAGCATATATTTTGGATGACCTTGACCTTGTTTTCATGGTTCAATAAGCACATAAACATTGCGACATAGTTTCACATTCAAGTCCTTTTCTCAGNGAGTAAATGTCAATAAACATATAATAGATACAGCAATAATATACAAGAAGAGAACAAGAAGTAATTTATCTGCCCTTTTCCCTATAGTCCAAAATTAAGTACATATATACCTAATAATAATAATCATATTGAAAAGAGAGAGAAAAAAAAATTAAATAATAATAATAAATTTGATTTTTCATAGCTCCATGTGCCCTCTGGAAATTTAAAAGCATATAGGCGCATGGAGTCTTGAATCACTGGATCCATTCCCTATATTTCCTCTGTCCCCTGGACACGGACCAATGTCTTGGCTANGTCCTTGACCTCAATTTCACAGTCTAGTGAGCATGTACACTCTTCTGATTAGTTCACTTAGATTTCACATCAATTGAGAGTCCAGCAGGGACAGGCGAGACATCCTTTAGGGTCATCACTTGTGTGACATGATTCCTGTAAGTTTTATGGATGGCATTGGAGAAAAATTATGTTATTTAAATATTTTCGGTTAGAACTCAGCTGCTTGAATACACAATTGTTTGTGGAAAATTTTGAATAGCTCTGGGTCTTTCTGACCTCAAAAATGTAGGAAAAAAACTAGTTTGTACATATATAATATGCTGGAACTTTTGAATGACTTAGTTCAATTAGAGTTGGTCAGATGTAGGTATTTTATAGGTGTAAATTTTATAGAAAATATCTGGACCAGTCTTTATTTACTTTATCAGATAGCGAGTTCGGTCTCCGAACTAACTATAGTTTGTTGTCCCTACATTTTATAACTGGATTTGAATATGGACTGACCAGTGAAATCTGCCAACAAATCAGTTGATGACGTATATTAACACTTTAACTATTTTCTAGATATTTAACTATTTTTAAAAAATTACAAGTTTTACATTTGATTGATCAAAAATAATAATTGTTGGTGATCAAAATTTTTCAGAAGCTTTCTAAGAAGTAGTTAACTGTTATGTTATTTATTGTCACCTTCATTATCTTCTAACTATTGTATGGGCATATTGTCCATGTATGACCTATTTATTTGTTACTATACATACAGTCACCAGAAACTTGCAAGGAAGGGACCAAAGAGAAAGAGAGCTCAAATGAAGTAAGCCAAGGGGGAAGTAATAAAGTATCAGATACTGATATGCAGGAGGGAGCATCTTCATCATCAAATCAAGATGAAACAGCCGGTAGTAGCAGTGGTGTTAAATCAAAGGAAGAAGGTGATGAAGATGAGGATTATGATGAAGAAGAAGATGAAGACTTCTCAGGCAGTGAAGATGAAGATGTAGAATTTGATAGGTAAACAATAGTTATTTTACAGTCAATCAATGTCTAAATCACATCCCTGTACAGAGGAGGCTACACGATTGTCTCTATTTTTTCGACAATTGAAACCAGCATTGTGGAATTTGATAAGTTTTAAAGAACACTTTACAGGTAATGTATCCATACTTTGCATTTTATTTATATTTCAATTGTCATATCAAGGATATGACATGAAAGGGGAACATGAATACAATGACTGATGATTAATTTTTATACAACTGCAAAAAATTTGAGGTTGTATAATGGTATGGTGCTGTCGTTGTTGGTGTTATCGTCCGTAGACACTTTTGTTTTTGGTAAATAACTTTAGTTCTAGTTGATAAATCCTTATGAAATTTTAACACAATGCTCCTTGGCACAAAAGTGTGGCCCTGTTTTCATATATTTGGCTGTAGAATATTTATTTTTTTATCAGATTTTGATGGAGTTTCATTCAGTGTGCTCCTGAGGAAATTTCCAATCTGCAGTATGTAAAACGGATTTCACGCTGCATGTACTGTTCTTGAGATAAATGGGGCCTGAAAGGGGTGAATCTCAAAAATTTTATTATTTTTATTTTTAGTGCGATTTTGATGCAGTTTTTTGCAATGGATTCCTTATGAAAAATTAACATTGTGCTGAACCATCAGGTTTTTTGATAATGCCTTTCTTTTCCGAGCTATAAGGGGCCAAATGGGGTCAAAATTGCAAATATAGAAATAACTTAAAAATTTTTATTTGTCATCGAATTTCAATGGAATTTTTTCATTGGATTCCACCTGAAGTAGGCTTTCAGGTGTGAGCCAACAGATTTTGCATAGCTCATATTTTATTTCTGTAGTTTGTTTCAACCTAATTTCTGTGTTAAGCTCTTTATTGTGTCCATCTAATTACTGTGTCAAGCCTTTTACTGTGTCCCCATTCAAATTGAATTACATTTTTTCAAATTTCAGTGGTCGACATGCTGCAGTAGTATCATGCTGGGCTCAGCTTAGCCCTTTATTATCTACACTAGTAAACCTATTTGGCTAATCTCCCCATTTTTTGGTTAAAATAAATGGAACTGGCTAATTATTAGACAGATTCTCTAAAATTATCCATGTCTCTGTAATATTAACCATGTTCCTTTAAAATTAGCCTGTGGCTGTTAAATTAGCCATGTTACTGTTAAGATCAAAGGCTCCCTGCTGAGTGACTATAAGCGAGATCAAAGGCACCCAGCTGAGCAACTCCCAGCAGGGTGCAATGATAATGGTTAATTTTACAGGCACATGGCTAATTTAACTGGCACGGGGCTAATATTATAGGAATGTGGATAATATTACAGAAATGTGGATAATTTTAGGGAACATGTTTAATAATTAGCCAGTTCCAGTTATTTTACCAAAAAACGGGGAGATTAGCCAAATAGGTTTCCTAGTGCTATCTGTCTACATGTGTATTTCATTGTATTTTTTAGTGAGGAAGAGGAAGAAGAAAGTGAAGAAGAAGAGGAGGATGAATTAGATGAAATTGACAGTGTTTCAGTGGAGGAGGAACCTTATACTGAAGAGGTAGAGTAACATAGATTGTAACATTTTCAACTTTGTTAATTCAGCTGGTTAGACTCAGGTTGATTCTTGACCAATTAGGTAAGTTCTCACTCACCACTTCCAGGTCATATGGTCCATGGTCAAAAAGTTCCTAAAGAACATAAATTTGAAAATAGAGAGTTTTAAGTCATGAATAGTATATTTTAATGGTCAGTTCATCATAAAAAGGCTTAAATGAAAACTAATTGCATGTTATTGGTGGAAGAAGTGTCATATTCGAATTAAGTGTATGAATATTGTATTGACACCTAAGTGAATACACATTGACCATGGTAGGGTAGCACATGTCACCCAGAATGTAAATATTTCATATTTTTATTTGTTGCAATTTTGTGAAAAAAAATAAATGGTGATGCCCATATTTTTATGCCCCCAGTTAGACGACATGGGCATTAAGTTTTACCCTTGTCAGTCTGTCCGTACATCCATCTGTACGTACGTCCAAAAATTTTTGTCAAAAGATTTTTCAGCTTGTGTATGTAGTAATGATTTGATATTTGGTCTGAAGCTTTGGTATGACGATTTGTACTGTGTCTCCCCTTTTAAAGTCCCTCACTCATCTACTTCCTGTTTGCCGATATATATCTAGCGGGGAATCTGTGTCCCATGGACACATTTTCTTTTATTAATACAGGTTTGGATTCCTGAGATAGAATGCTTTCAAATTATAAATGACATAAGACATTTGCTAATTTCATATGGCAAAACTTTGAATTGCCTGTTTTTGCCTTGAAAAGAATGGCAACGTTATAAAGGGTTATTGGGACCTAAATAATTGTTCGGTTTATCCACTAATTACAATCTTTTATGTCCTGTCCACAGACAAATGTGGAAGTGGCATATAACATTCTTGTCGATCTGTCCTTCAGTACTTATGTTTGTCCATCCATTAAGCAATGAATATACTAGTACAATAACCATAACAAACATTTTGATTAATACTACCTTACTGAAGAAGTATTCAGTCTAATATAGGTCAAGTATCTTGACTGACTTGTTTAAAATCTGCAATAGATCTGTTGACAGTGCATAGATGAATGAAAGGATGTGGAGTAAATACAAACGAGACAGTCCCTACAAATACATTGTAAAAACAAGCAAAGGAACAACGCTTTTATTGTTGTTCTTCATTTTGAAGTTACCATGAGGCTTTCAACAATGAGCTTTGCTGATACCATAGGTGTCTGTATGACACATTTTCTATTATTTTTTCCATGTTTCTTGTTTTTAGCCTGGTTCAGATAGTGGCACCACGGCAGTTGTTGCATTGATAAAAGACAAGAAGATATTTGTTGCCAATGCTGGTGATTCACGTTGCATTTTAAGTCGGGCAGGTAAAGCTGTGGATCTGTCATTTGACCATAAGCCTGAAGATGATATTGAGAGAAATCGAATCCAAGCTGCTGGTGGCAAAGTTACAGAAGAGGGCCGTATCAACGGTGGCCTGAATATGTCCAGAGCAATAGGTAGTGTATATTGAAGCTAGTTATACCATGCATACAAATATTTAGGGATTTATGAATTTAACCTATCCTCATATCCAGTATTTTGTTGGTGCATCTGGTCTGAATTTTTTTATACGACCGCAAAAAATTTGCGTCTTATAATGGTATGGTGCTGTTGTCGTCGTCGTCATCGTTGTCGTCTGTAGACACTTTTGTTTTTGGTCAATAACTTTAGTTTCAGTTGACCAATCCTTATGAAATTTTAGTACAATGTTCCTTGGCACAAAAACACATTGTGGCCCACACCCGTTTTTAAAAAAGGGACCAAAAGGGGCAAAATTGGGTGTTTTCACATATTTAACTGTAAAATTTTTATTAATTTTCGGATTTTGATGAAGGTTCTTTCAGTGTCCACCTGAGGAAATTTCCAATCAGCAGTATGCCAACAGATTTCACGTAGCGTGTACCGTTCACGAGATAAATGGGGCCCAAAAGGGGCGAATTTCAAAAATTTTCATTTTTTGTCTCGCCCGCAGCGAGACATAGGCGTGCAAAGTATGACGGCGACGGCAGCGTAAACTCAAGTTTTCATATAGAAGCCTTTGATGTAGGAACTTTATATTTGGTCCATGGGTAGCTTACGGCGAACCCTATCTGTCGGACCCAAAATTATCTGACCTTGACCTATATTTCGTGCTGCAGTGACCAGGTTAAGTTTTTTTGCTCAAGTCCATTTCTCAGTAACTACAAGCTAGAAGAAGTCAATGATATTTGGTATATAGCTTGGTCTTGGTTAGTACATGTCAGTCTGCCATATGGCTTTTGTCCTTGACCTCAATTTCACGGTCCAGTGACCAGGTTAAGTTTTTTTGCTTAAGTCTGTTTCTCAATAACTACAAGCCATAGGTCAATGATATTTGGTATATAGCTTGGTCTTGGTTAGTACATGTCAGTCTGCCATATGGCTTTTGACCTTGACCCCAATTTCATGGTCCAGTGACCAGGTTAAGTTTTTTTGCTTAAGTCTGTTTCT